>NW_026507616.1:0-33087 GCF_026875155.1 Cherax quadricarinatus
TGCCCCTTTTTTTATGATCTTTCAATTTCTTTTTTTTTTCCCCTTTTTTTCTTGCTTATATGTTTCCCTTCGACTTCCTGGAGCCCATACACAAAGACTGACCTCACCCTTTCATTCTCCCACTGCATTTTCCCTGTGTATCCCCTCATTTAATTTGGTTTCCTCCACTGCAGCTTTCCTTTCATCAGTTTCAACTGGCTAATGTACTTGGGCTCAGTGGGCCCGTCATTTTCCCTTCTTGGCTTTCCTTGGGCTTGTTGTTGTCTGTTAGGGCCTCCACATAAAGCTTAGCTCTTTCATTTGCTACAGTCTCCTCGGGTAGAGCATCTCCATGCAGTTGTGCCCCTTCTTTCCCTACAGTCCCCTTATTTGTGGTGAGGTAGCAGTCTCTGTTGTCAATCCCAAAATGTTCTTTTGTTCTTTAGGCTGTTTCAGATTTTTCAATTCCTCTTCTAAACTCTGTATCCTAGCTTCTGCTGCTTTGACATGCACCTCCCACTTCCTGCTTTCCATATCTATCCTCTCTTCCATCTCATGCTAGTTCTTCTAAATTTCTTTTCCCATTCATGTGTGTGTGTGTGTGTGTGTGTGTTTTGTGTGTGTGTGTGTGTGTGTGTGTGTGTATTTTGTGTGTATGTGTGTGTATATGTGTTGTGTGTGTGTGCGTGGTGTGTTGTTGTTTTGTGTGTGTGTGTGTGTGTGTGGGGAGTGTGTGTGTGTGTGTGTGTGGTGTGCATGTGTGTGTGTATGTGTGCATGTGTGGTGTTTGTGTGTTGTTTTTGTGTGCTTTGGGGTGTTGTATTTTACTCACCTGTTGAGGTTGCGGGGGTCGAGTCCGAGCTCCTGGCCCGCCTCTTCACTGATCGCTACTAGGTCACTCTCCCTGGGCCCTGAGCTCTATCATACCTCTGCTTAAAGCTATGTATGGATCCTGCCTCCACTACATCGCTCCCAAACTATTCCCACTCTGACTATCTGTGGCTTGAAGAAGAACTTCCTACATCCCTGTGATTCATCTGTGGTCTCAGCTTCCACTGTGTCCCCTTGTTACTGCGTGTTGTGTGTGTGTGTGAATGTGTGGTGTGTGTGTGTGTGGTGTGTGTGGTGTGTGTTGTGTGTGTGAATGTGTGTGTGTGTGTGGTGTGTGTGTGGTGTGGTGTGTGTGTGAATGTGTGTGTGTGTGGTTGTTGTGTGTGTGTGCATTGATGTGTGTATGTGTGTTGGTGTGTGTGTGCGTGGAGTGTTGTATGTGTTGTTGTGTGTTGTGTGTTGTGTGTCTGTGTGGGATGTGTGTGTGTGTGGTGTGAATGTGTGTGTTGTGTGTGGGAATGTGTGTGTGTGTGTGTTGTGTGTGTGTGTGTGTGTGAATGTGTGTGTGTGTGTGTTGTGTGGTGTGTTGTGTGTGTGTGGTTTGAATGTGTGTGTGTGTTGAATGTTGTGTGTGTGGGTGTGTGTGTGTGAATGTGTGGGTGTGGTGTGTGTGTGTGTGTGTGAATGTGTGTGTGTGTGTGTGTGTGCGTTGTTACTTACCATTTTGTCCCTAGCACATGTCGATTAGACACTAGGCTGTTGTGTGTGTGAGTGTGTGCGTGTTGTGTGTTGTGGTGTTAGTTAGTTTACCAGTTTGTCCCCAGCACATGTCGATTAGACACTAGCCTGTTGCGTGGTGTAAGTGTGTGTGTGTGTGTGTGTGTGTGTTGTTGTGTGTACCAATTTTTGTCCTAGGCACATGTCGATTAGAACACTAGGCCTGTGTGTGGTGTAGGTGTGTAGTGTGTAGGTGTTAGGGAGGTGTGGTGTGTGTATGTGTGTGTTAGTTTTACCATTTTTGTCCTAGCAGCATGTCCGATTAACACTAGGCCTGTGTGTGTGTGTGGTAGGTGTGTAGGTGTGTAGGTGTGTGGTGTGTGTGTGTGTGTTGTGGTGTGTACTCACCTAGTTACTCACCTAGTTGAGGTTGCAGGGGTCGAGTCCAAGCTCCTGGCCCCGCCTCTTCACTTGGACTCTACTAGGTCACTCTCCCTGAACCAGGAGCTGTTATCGTACCTCTGCTTAAAGCTATGTATGGATCTGCCTCACTATACATCGCTTCCCAAACGAACCACATCCCTGACTACTCCTGTGCTGAAGAAATACTTTCCTCATATCCCTTTGATTCATCTGTGTCGTTCAGCTTCCAACTGTGTCCACGTGTTGCGTGTCCCAGTCTCTGGAACATCCTGTCTTTGTCCACCTTGTCAATTCCTCTCAGTATTTTTAGGGGTCGTTTATGCATGTCCCCCTATCTCTCGCTGTCCTCCAGTGTCTCAGGTTGTGTGTGTGTGTGTGTGTGTGTGTGTGTGTGTGTACTCACCTAGTTTAGGTTGTGGGGTCGAGTCCGAGCTCCTGGCCCCGGCCTCTTCACTGATCGCTACTAGTCACTCTCCTGAGCCGTATCTTTTATCATACCCTCTGCCCTTAAAGCATGTATGGAGCCTGCCTCCACTACAACGCTTCCCAAACTATTCCACTTACTGACTACTCTGTGGCTGAGAAATACTTCCTAACATCCCTGTGATTCATCTGTGTCTTCAACTTCCAACTGTGTCCCCATTGTTACTGTGTCCAATCTCTGGAACATCCGGTCTTTGTCCCCACCTTGTCAATTCCTCTCAGTATTTTGTTATGTCGTTATATGGTCCCCCCTATCTCTCCTGTCCTCCAGTTCGTCAGGTTGAATTTTCCCTTAACCTCTCCTCGAGAGGACATACCTCTTAGCTCTGTGGGGGACTAGTCTTGTTGCAAACCTTTGCACTTTCTCTAGTTTCTTCCACTGCTTGGCTAGTTGTGGGTTCCAAACAGTGCGCATACTCCAATATGGGCCTAACGTACCGGTGTACATGCCTGAATGATTACTTATTTAAGATGTCGGAATGCTGTTCTGAGGTTTGCTAGGCGCCCATATGCTGGCAGCAGTTATTTGGTTGATGTGCGCTTTCAGAGTTGCCTGGTGTTATACTCACTCCCAAGATCCTTTTCCTTGAGTGAGGTTTGTAGTCCTCTGACCCCCTAACTGTACTCCGCTGCGTCCTTCTTTTTGTGCCCTTCCCAATCATTCATGACTTTGCACTTGTGGGATTGAACCTCCAGGGAGCCAATTGCTGACCAGTCCTGAGCCTGTCCAGATCCCTTTGTAGTTCTCTGGTCCTGTCGATCGAGTGAATTCTTCTCATCAACTTCACGCATCTGCATCTGTGTGGAGAATGTGTGTGTGTGTGTGTGTGTGTGTGTGTGTGTTTGTGTGTGTGTGTGTGTGTTGTGTGTGTGTGAGTGAGAATGTGTGTGTGTGTGTGTGTGGTAGTGTGTGGGGTACACTCTTCCATGACCACTGACACAGGTGAAAACCATGGCGACACTGACACCATTTACCCCCCAAACCACTTTCATTTTCACCCCCACAATGGTGTCATAGCTGGCTTTCCTGTGAGAGTTTGCTTTCCTGTGAGAGTTGCTTTGCTGTGAGAGTTGGCTTTGCCTTTGAGGTTTGGCTTTCCAGTGAGAGTTGGCTTTCTGGAAGTTGGCTTTCCTGCCACTGTGTGAGTGTCATAGTGACTTTCCTGTGAGAGCTGGCTTTCCTGCCACTTGCTGGTGGTGTCCATAGCTTCTTTTCTTCCACCGTTGTGTGGTGTCATAACTGGCTTTCCTCCCACTTGGTGGTGTCATAACTGCTTTCCTGCCACTTTGTGGAGGTGTCATAGACTGATCTTTCCTGTGAGAAGCTTGGCTTTCCCTGCCACTTGTGGTGGTGTCATAGCTGGCTTTCTTCCACTTGTGGTGGTGTCCATAGCTGGCTTTCCTGCCACTTGTGTGGTGTCCATACTGGCTTTACCTGCCACTTGTGGTAGTGCCATGCTGACTTTCGTTTGTGAGGCGCTGGCCTTTCCTGCCACTTTTGGTGGTGTCTTAGCTGGCTTTCCTGCCACTTGAGTTGTGTCCATAGCTGGCTTTCCTGGCCACTTGTGGTGGTGTCGATAGCTGCTTTCCTGCCACTTGTGTGGTGTCATAGCTGGCTTTCCTCCTGCCACTTGTGGTGTGTCATAGCTGGCTTTCCTTGCTCACTTGTGGTGGTGTCATAGATGGCTTTCCTGCCACTTGTGGTGCTGTCAATAGCTGCTTTCCTGCAACTTGTGTGGTGTCTTACTGGCTTTCCTGCCACTTTGTGGTGTGTCAGAGTGGCTTTTATATAGGAGGCTTTCCTGTACGAAGGTTTGTCTATGTGTCTTATTCACGTTATAAAGTAATAAGTACCAGGACGTCAGTGATTGATATAAATAAAATGAATATGTTGTAGTGACGCTGTGTCACAATGTGACACCCTGTGTCACCTGTGACATAAGACACCTGTTATTACCAAAGTGACATTGCGTTCACTTGTAATAATGAGAGTTAAATCCTGACATATATGGACGTGAGCTGTGACATCACTTAAACAAGAGATAGTGAAGCTTAATTAGAGCGAGAGGCTTTCGGAGAAAGTGAGGAGCCTTCAATTAAAGTGAGAGGCTTCATTAAAAGTTGAGAGGCTTCATTAGAAAGTGAGAGTGGAGCTTCAATTAGCAAGTGAGAGGCTTTCATAGAAATTTGAGAGGCTTCAGTAGAAAGTGAGAAGCTTCAGTAGAAAGTGAGAGGCTTCGTAGAAAAAGTGCGAAGCTAGAGGAGTGAGAGACTTCAATAGAGAGGAGGCTTCATAAAAGTTAGGGGTTCATTAGAAAAGTGAAAGGCTTCAGTAAAATTAGAGGCTTCAGTATAAAGTGAGAAGGCTTCAGTAAAAGTGAGAGGCTTCAATAGAGAAGACTGAAGTAAAAAGTTGAAGGCTTCAGTAGAGTGAGAGGTTAGAGTGAATGCTTCAGTAGGAAGTGAGAGGCTTCAGTAGGATGTGAGAGGCTTCAGTAGAGTGAGAAGGCTTCAGTATGATGTGAGAGGCTTCATAGAGTAGAGGTTTGAGGACGTTCAGTAGAAAGTGAGAGGCGTTCAATAAGAGACTGAAGTAAAAGAAAGTGAGAGGTTCGGTAAGGAGAGGTTTTGAGTGAGAGGCTTCAGTAAAAAGTGAGAGTCTCCAGTAGAAGTGAGAGGCCTTCAGTAGAGTGAGAGGTTGAGAGGCTTTCAGTAGAAAAGGAGAGGACTTCGGTACAGCTGCAGTCTCGCCACAATAAAGACATTTTTAATATTTTTGAATTGTCAAGCCTTGAATAGCGAAATGTCTTGGTATATATCGTCTGATGAGACTGTTGTGAGAACCAGTAGCAGCGAAACAGCAGAGCATCAGCAGCAGCAGCACAGCAGCACAACAGACCAAAACAGCACCAACAGCAGTGCACCAACAACGTCAGCAACAACAACAGCATCACAAACAACGAACAACAACAGGAGGAGAGTTGATAGCTGGCTGGTGGCAGTAGCTCAGTTCAGTAGGTCTGTGTGTAATGGGTCCAGCCTGAACCTACATCTGGGCTACCTTGGGGCCACAAACGCCACGCTACACCTACGGAGAGTCGACTCTAGGTGCCCAATGCGAGAGGGGAGTACCCTGCGCAGTAAGGGCTGTATAGTTAAAAGCTATTGAATTCCTACTACTCTGTATACCTTAATGATTTCATTCTCTGTGATTGAAAAAATATCTACCTGTTAAGCGTATGAAACGTGCCATCAAAGTAAAAACAAAACGTGCCGTAAATAAGCCGGTAATAAGCCATTAGAGTTAAATCTCATGTAACTTACCAGGGGAAAACTGCCAAAGTAAACAGAGTTTTAACTAGAGAAAACATTAATGTTATCTGTGTGTGTGGCGACACATGGCAACTAGACCGCCTCGTGGGTGCCAAAATGCGAACTGACGATGACGTAACAGTCCACGTACTTTCCCCCCAAATTTTGTATTTTTTTTTTTCCTAGGAGGTCATTTGGAAAATATTGATCGTCGTTTACGATATGGAAAGAGCGGTAGCTCCTGGCTGCCGTGGCAAGACTCTTAACGGAAGTAAGAGTCACTTAGAGGCAGTATTGGAAAGGGAGAGTAACAAAACACGCACACAATTCATCAACATGATCACAACCAACTCTCTCAACACACACTTCACTTTCCTCTTATATTCTTTATATATTTTGTGTTTTGTCCGCTGTGACGTCACCTGCGTCCACAAGATTTTGTTGTATTAAACTACTGCGTCACAACACACACACAAACACACACACACACACACCACAAAGGTCACACACACACACAACTACACACACACACTCACACACACACACACACACACACGCAATACACACACACAGAATGAGTCTGTTGTGCCAGATAGTCTCGACCCCTCCAACCACAATAGGTGAGCACACACATACACCACACACGACAACACACACGACAACACAACACACACACACACACACACACACACACACCACACTTCACACACAACACACACACACACAGGGGCCAGGAGCTGTACTCGACCCCTGCAACCACAATAGGTGAGACACACACACACACAACACCACACACACACACACAACACACACACACACACACACACACACAGGGGCCCACACAACACACATCACCACACACAACAGGGCACACACACAACACTCACACTCACAGCACCACAACACACTCACACGACCCCCGCAAACCTCAACTAGGTGAGTACCTAGGTGAGTAACACACAGTGAGGCAGGATCCAAACATAGCCTTTGAAGAGGTATGATAAAGCTCATGGAGCAGGAGAGTGACCTAGTAACGACTTTTGTAAGAGGTGCAGGGCCAGGAACTATGAATCCGATCCCCTGCAACCACAATTATGTGAACACACACACACACACACACACTACACAATCACACACACACACACACTCACACACACACACACGCACACTCTACACACACATGGTGTGGGGAATGAATCAACATGTGTAATATATAAAATATGTGTAATATCTGTGTTGTATGTAAAGTGAGACGTCACTCATTCCATATCTTAAATGAAATGAGATTTTTAGTTACTGATGGATTATTATGACCCTAACCAGGGGTTGTCGCTTAACCCTGGTGTTGTTGTGGTCAGCTTAACCCTGTAGTTGTTCACTTAACCCTGGGATGGTCCACTTAACCCTGGGGGTTGTCAGCTTAACCCTGTGGTTGTCAGCTTAACCCTGGGGTTGTGGTCAGCTTAACCCTGGGGTTGTCAGCTTAACCCTGGGGTTGTCAGCTTAACCCTGGGGTTGTTTGTCAACTTAACCCTCGGATTTTGTCAACATAACCCTGGGGTGTCATCTTAACCTTGGGTTGTTTGTAAGCGTATCCCTGGGGTAGTTTGTAAGCATAACCCTGAGGTTTCAGCTTAACCCTGCCTGGAAATGCCTGATAGGTATACCGGGGATTCAACGGCCCCCGCGCCCGGGGCCATGACTAGGCTCTCCGGATCAGGGCCTTATCAACGAGCTGTTATACTACTGCAGGTGCACATTAAAAGTTCCCCCAACGTACGAATCCACAGTCCGGCTGATCCGGTACTGACTTTAGGTAACTGTCCAGCTCCCCTTGAAGCACAACAAACCAGGGGTCTGTTTTTCCTTATGGATGTGAAGCTGTTTGAACACTTGGTTTCGGTACACTTATGGAGTTTGTGTATCAACATCCTGGGTCCCAGACTTTTCAACATCTACAGAAGGATATCAGAAACAACAGCTGGAACAAGTGTTGAAGCCTTCAAGAGGAATACTATGACAAGTATCTTCCACCAGGACCAGATCAACGCGGCTGTGATGGATATGTGAGGCAGCGGCCTCCGCAGCAACAGCCTGGTTTGACCAGGCAGCACCAGACGAGCCTGGCCCCATGCCGGGCTCAGAGAGTAGATATACTCTCGAAATTCTAAGAAGTATAGGCCCAAAGGTATACTAATGGCACCCTAAATTTCATTGGGTAGTTGCATCGCCTTCAAGTCTTTTGCTTTCGCGGGGAGTGGATTTCTGTTGGCAGAATAGGGACCATTCTCTCTAAGGTTTTTCAGTGTAGATTATGAGAATCTCTCTCGCCTGCGTCCAGTGAAGTAACAAGTCAAGCGTTTCCAAGTGTTCCCATAGTTGAAGTGTTTGAGAACTTTGTATGTGCAGTAAAAAGGTTCTCTCTACATTCTCCATATCGCAATTCACCTGCCTTGTATGGGGGATGTTAATGTACAGCAGTATTCCCAGCCTAGAAGAATAAATAATTAAAACAGATCATCATTGGCTTGGCTTCTCTTTGTTTTTTGAATGTTCTCATTCTATCCATCCTAATTCATTTTTCCTCGCAGTTTGTGATAGTGGCACTGTTGGATCCTTGAAGATGAGATGCTCAGACATTACCACTCTCAGGTCCTTCACATTACTTTCCGCTCTATTTGTAATTAAGAGTTGTAGTATACTCAGTTTTTCTAGCTGTTATCTCCTCCAGTTTCCCATAACGGAGAAGTTGAGAATTTGTCTTCACTGAACATCATATTGTTCTCCCCGCTGCAAACGATTGGAAAACTTGATTTATAGCTCTTGGAGATCTAACCGTGTCCTCGAGAGATGATAGTCTCTTGCAGATCCCTAGTATCGTCTGCAAAGGGAAGATAACGTTTCTATGGTTTTTACATCTCTGTCTTTGTCAACCAACATCATAACATAGTGACCATTAGTTGTGAAGCGGAGCGACCTGTTCTGAAACCATTTTGCCCGGATTGTGTCATTGTTGTGAGTCCAAGTGGTTTGGTAATCCTGCTTCTTAGAACTCTTTCAAAGATTGTTTATGATGTGGGACGTTGAAGGCTATTGGTTGTAGTTCTTACCTATTGCTTTGCTGCCCACTTTATGGATGGGGCTATAAAACCATTGTTTTTCAGTGATTGTGGAATCTCGCCTGTATCTATGCTCTTCTCCATAACAACTTAGTACTCGCGAGAGGGATTCTTGCATTTCTTAATGGAACACAGAGGTTCCCACGAGTCCTGGCCTGGGCTGAGTGCATGGGCATTTTGTCAATGCTTCTCAAAGTCTAGTGAAAAGTTAGATTATGTCAGAAATTGGCTTCATTGACAGGGTTTTGAGGCTCATTCTTAATTATTTGGATTGTCTATCTTCAGACGTAGTAGTGGATCGCTGAACAGAGAGTTATATTGAGATTTCAGATCTCACTCATTTCTTTGTCATCTGTGTAGGTTCCATTTTATCTGAGCAAGGGCCCTATCCAGATGTGGTTTTTTGCTTGTTTTTTGTCAATGAAAAGAAATATTACGAATTTTCTTTAAGTTTCACGTAATACTTTAGTTCCTATTGTCTCTCCTGGATCCTGTAATGAGTCCTTTAACTTAAGCACAGTATTTTCCACTTTCCCTGGTTATGGCGCTTCCTTCCGATTTTCAGATAATCTAGCATCTTTGGGCTGAATGATCTTTTGCTTCTGTAGAGGGAGCATCTCTCTCGTTTCCAGTTACTTCTTCTCTTCTATTTTTCCTTAGGGGAATATGCCTTGAACATACTTCACTACCAGAAAGTTGATTTTTGCAGGTTCGCTGGTTAGGGTCGCATGTTATTTAAGATATCTTGCCAAAATGTTTTTCATTTAGGACATGTTTACCTGGTCCCATTGATGTTCTTGTTGTTGACGTTGACTTTGTAAACGGTAGTTGTATCATTTTGCTGTCAGGATCGTGTGCATAGTAAGTCTGAACTTCAGTTTAGACTGTGATCAGAATTAGTTCTTTTTATATTGTTATGTTTCTTACCAGGTCCTCATTATTGTGAAAACAATGTCAGGTTATTCTCCAGTCTGGTTGGCCCGCTATCTGCTGTCTTAGGAAGTGAGAGTTGTTGCAGAAACTCAGCAACTATGTGTGTGTGAATTGGGACACTGACGGATCTGCCTCCAGGATTATTTCTGCTACAACCATTATTTACTACATTCTTCCATTTTTGTATGTCTTAGATTTAAATCACCAAGGAGCAAGATGTTTTCGGGATGGGGCTAGAAGTTTCCCAGACAAGAGCAATTTTCGATACCTGTCTGAACTTTGGATGTTGCATCTGGTTTGGTTTCTAGATTTTTATTGTTAGAACTTCAACTATATTGTTTTGGTGGTGTTCAGTATCTCCTGCAAATAAGCGACTCTATGGCATATAGGACACCTCTTTTGTCCTGCTCTTTTCTGTCCCATCTCTAAAAGGTTGTACCCAAGTCTATCCATATTTCATTATCAAGTAATCCTTTGTGTGGTCTCTGTGGGGGCTGCAAGCTTTCATTGATTCCCCTAGAAGTTCACTAATGAATAGATATTTTGTTGTTTGATGGATGCTTAAGGTCTGTATATTAAGCAAATATCATGAGTCGATGTTTGTTGGGGGATTTTTGTTGTTGCTCAGTAATTGTGAATTCGTGGAAGGCACTGCTGTGGCTCCAGCCAACAAGACTCCAAGTGGTGAACTATTTTGGTTATTTATCCTTTCCATTTTCTTTCTTTGTTCCCTACCATTAAAAAATCAATAGAGTGGAGTTGCCGTAAGCTACTGTAGCTATTGTGGTTGTTTTAACGGGTGTGTACCTCCTGTTCCGTTTTTAAGTGGTTATGCAGGGCAGTTTGGTGTTGTAACATTTTTTTTTAAGGACTGAAGAAGTGCAATCTCATGGTTGAGGAAGAATTTGCCAAGAGATAGAACAATTACACTCCATTAGACAGGAGGTCCAACATTTTTTTTGGGATGCTCAAAGTTGTATATTCCATTTGTTTTCACCCGATATTCATGATTACAAGATACCCCAACCATAGAATTGCACCTTTTCTTTTGGTTGGATAGAATTCATGGTTAGATGTTTTCCAATTTCTGCAGATCCCTAGAACTACCACTACAGTCTTACGATATCCACGCCCAAACACCAACCCTGTTTTCAGGAGGTCTTAACATTTTCCCTGGAAGAGGACTCCTCTACTGCATCTGAATTAGGGGCTATGGCTGTGGTGGGTGTGCAAACATCTTTAGCTGTATCCAGATTTGCACTGTGACTGGGAGCTGAGTCTGGGTCAGCCCTAGGGCTGGGGGCTGAGATAGTTGTTGTTTTTGTTTCCTGTGTTATTTCTAGTGAGTGTCTATTTATTTTTGGTCAACTGATTAAAGTGGGCATTCTGAATGTTAAATTTTACTCCTTTCTCATCCTCCCATGCTCTATATATTTTGGGTAGACTATCCAATAGTTCCTCTTTGTTTTCAAGCTTATTATTTAAGCTCCAGAGTACTTTCCTGATAACTGTCCATAGTTCCACATGTTTATTGCAGAGCTAGAAACACCTTTCTAGATGGATGTCGTTTTTGGATGCGATGTTTTATTCTTGCACAGGAAACATGAGTTTGGAAAAAAAAAAAAAAAAAAACAAAAAAAGGGTTGCATGTGACTCCCCCCCCCCCCCCCCTGTGGGATTTTTTCCCAAGAGCCTTTTTTACAATGTCGCACAGGTATATCTGTAACCGTCATCCTGCATGTATCCTACTTACAAACTGGGTACAACAAGAACTTGATTTCCACTTTACCTTTCTCTTCACATCAGGCGGTGGGTGTTAGGGGTCAGTGCATGTAATGGGTTTGTATCCTTGTCAAATGTGTCAGGTGTGGTGAGTTACTTGTAACCTGTCAAGTGTGGTCAGTCACTCATGTAACCTGTGTCAGGTGTGGTGAGTCACTTGTAAACTGTGTCAGTGTGTCAGGTGTGGTGAGTCACTCTTGTAAACTGTGTCAGGTGTGGTGAGTCACTTTTGTAACCTGTATCAATGTGTCAGGTGTGATGAGTCGCCCTTGTAAGCTGTGTTAAATTGTCAGGTGTGGTGAGTCACTCTTGCAAACTGTGTCAGGTGTGGTGAGTCACTCTTGTAACCTGTCAGGTGTGGTGAGTCACTCTTGCAAACTGTGTCAGATGTGGTGAGTCACTCTTGTAAACTATGTCAGGTGTGGTGAGTCACTCTTGTAACTGTGTCAGGTGTGGTGAGTCACTCTTGTAACTGTGTCAGATGTGGTGAGTCACTCTTGTAAACTGTGTCAGATGTGGTGAGTCACTCTTGTAAACTGTATCAGATGTGGGGAGTCTTGTAAACTGTGTCAGGTGTGGTGAGTCACTCTTGTAAACTGTGTCAGGTGTGGTGAGTCACTCTTGTAGCTGTGTCAGATGTGGTGAGTCACTCTTGTAAATTGTGTCAGGTGTGGTGAGTCACTCTTGTAACTGTGTCAGATTGCTGTAGTCACTCTTGTAACTGTCGATGGTGAGTCACTCTTTGGAAACTGTGACTCAGATGTGGTGAGTCCACTTGTAAACGTGTCAGATGTTGGTGAGTCACTCTTGTAGCTGTGTCAGAAGATGTGGTGAGTCACTCTGTAAACTGTGTCAGACGTGGTGAGTCACTCTGTAAAACTTTTGGGGGTTTAGTTCAGGTTGTGGAGTCACTCTTGTAACTGTGTCAGATTGGTGAGTTCACTTGTAAATTGTTCATGTGGGGGTGAGTCACTCTTGTAACCTGTGTCAGATGCGGTGATCACTCTTGTAAACTGTGTCAAGTGTGGTGAGTCACTCTTGTAAACTGTGTCAGGTGTGGTGAGTCACTCTTGTAACTGTGTCAGATGTGGTGAGTCACTCTGTAAATTGTGTCAGGTGTGGTGAGTCACTCTTGTAACTGTGTCAGATGCGGTGAGTCACTCTTGTAAACTGTGTCAAGTGTGGTGAGTCACTCTTGTAAACTGTCAGATGCGGTGAGTCCTCTTGTAAAACTGTGTCAGTGCGGTGAGTCACTCTGTAACTGTCGATGTGGTGAGTCTCCCTTGAAACTGTATGCAGATTTTGTGATTCACTCTTCAATCTGTGTCCAAGTGTGGTTAGTCACTCTTGTAAACTGTGTCAGGTGTGGTGAGTCACTCTTGTAACCTGTGTCAGGTGTGGTGAGTCACTCTTGTAACCTGTGTCAGGTGTGGTGAGTCACTCTGTAAACTGAGTCCAGGTGTGTGTGAGTCACTCTTGCAAACTTGAGTCAGTGTGGCGATCACTCTTGCAAACTGTCAGGTGTGGTGAGTCACTCTTGTAACTGTGTCAGGTGTGGTGAGTCACTCTTGTAACTGTGTCAGGTATGATGGGTCACACTTATGACCTGTGTCAAACATGGCAGGCGTTCACGGTTGTTCAGGAAGGCGTTCAGAAGGTTTAACCAGTTTCTGCGGCCTAGGTGCGGACCAGCACCAGTTATAACTGTCCCACCCACCAGTTCACTCATTGATGTCGACCACTCATTGATTCGACCACTCACCTCATTGATTGTCGACCATCACTCATTGACGTCGACCACAGTCACTCATTTAATGTCGACCACCCACCAGTCACTCATTGATGTCGACCACTCCACCATCCATTCTATTGATGCTCGACCACGCCACCAGTCACTCATTGATGACGACCACGGTCATTGAGTTCAACCCACTCCCATCATTGACGTCGACCAGTCACTCATTGATGTCGACCACCCACCAGTCACACGATTGATGTCGAACCACCCACCATCATTCATTGATGTCTTCCCACCCACCAGTCCAATCCCATTGATGTTTACCACCTAGCCATCAACTCATGATGTCGACCCCTCCCCAGTCACTCTGATGTCGGACCACTCCACCAGTCACTCATTGAATTACGGCCACCTACCATCATCATTGATGTCTACCACCCACCGTCACTCATTGATGTCTACCACCCACCAGTCACTTATTAATATCTACAACCCACCAGTCACTCATTGATGTCTACCGCCCACCAGTCACTCATTGATGTCTACCACACACCAGTCATTCATAGAATGTCGACCACTCCACCATTCATTCATTGTGTCTACCACGCACCCATCATTCATTGATGTCGACCACCCACCCAGTCCATGTCATTGATATCTACCACCCACCAGTCATTCATTGATGTCGACCACCCACCAGTCATTCATTGATGTCTACCACCCACCAGTCATTCATTGATATCTACCACCCACCAGTCATTCATTGATGTCGACCACCCACCAGTCATTCATTGATGTCTACCACCCACCAGTCATTCATTGATGTCTACCACCCACCAGTCACTCATTGATGTCTACCACACACCAGTCATTCATTGATGTCGACCACCCACCAGTCAATTCATTGATGTCTACCACCCCCAGTCATTCTGATGTCTACCACACCACCAGTCATTCATTGATGTCTACGCCCACCCAGTGTTCCATTGATGTATACCACCCACAAGTCATTCATTGATGTCTACCACCCACCAGTCATTCATTGATGTCTACCACCCACCAGTCATTCATTGATGTCTACCACCCACCAGTCATTCATTGATGTCTACCACCCACCAGTCACTCATTGATGTCTACCACCCACCAGTCATTCATTGATGTCGACCACCCACCAGTCACTCATTGATGTCTACCACCCGCCAGTCAGTGGTGGAAGTGGAGGTGGAAGTGTAGGTGTAGGTGTAGGTGGAAGTGGAGGTGTAGGTGGAGGTGGAAGTGGAGGTGGAAGTGGAAGTGGAGGTGGATGTTGGAGGAAGTGGAGTGGAAGAGGAAGTTGAGTGGAAGTGGAATTGGACTTGGAGGTGTAAGAGGAGGTGGAAGTGGAGGTGGAATTGAGGTGAAGTGGAGGTGAAGGAAGTGAGGTGGAAAGTGAAGTGAAGGGGAGACGGAGGTGAAGTGAGGTGAATGGAAGGGAGGTGAAGTGGAAGGGGAGTATAAGGTGAATTGAGTGAAGTGAAGGTGGAGTGGAGGTGGAGTAGAAGTGGAGGTGGAAGTAGATGTGGAATGTGGAGGTGGAAGTGTAAGTGGGGTGAAGTGGAAGTGGAGATGGAAGTGGAATGGAAGTGGAAGTGATGTGGAGGTGGAAGTGGAGGTGAAGTGTAAGTGAGGTGGAAGTGGAAGTGGAGGTGGAAGTGAGAGAAGTGGAGGTGAAATGGAGGTGAAAGTGGAGGTGAAGTGGAGTGGAGTGGAAGTGGAGGTGGAGGTAGAATGGAGGTGGATTGGAAGGTGGAAGCGGAGGGGAAGTGTAGTGAGTGGAAGTGGAGGTGAAAGGAAGGTGGAAGTGGAGTGTTAAGGGAGGTGTAGTGGAGGTGGAGTGGAAGTTGAGGTGGAAGTGTAAGTGGAGGTGGATTGGAAGGGGAAGGTGGAAGTGGAGGTGTAGTCGGGGTGGAAGTGGAGGTGGAGGTGGATGTGGAGGTGTAGTGAGGTGGAAGTGTAGGTGGAGGTGGAAGTTAAGGTGGAGGTGGAAGTGGAGGTGGAAGTGGAAGTGGAGGGGAAGTGGAAGTGGAGGTGGAAGTGAGTGTAGGCGGGGTGAAGTGGAGGTGGAGGTGGATGTGGAGGTGGAAGGGGAGTGAAGTGTAGGGGGAGGTGGAAGTGTAGGTGGAGGTGGAAGTTGGAGTGGAAGTGGAAGTGGAGGTGTAAGTGGAATGGAGTGGAAGTGGAGGTGGAAGTGAAGGTGGAAGGGGAGAACGAGGTGGAAGTGGAGTGGAGGGGGAAGTGGAGGTGAAAGTGGAGGAGGAAGGGAGGTGGAAGTGGAGATGAAGGGGAGGTGAGTGGGGAGGGTGGAAGGGAGGTGGAAGGGGAGGTGGAGGTGGAAAGTGGAAGTGGAGGTGGAAGTAGAGGTGGAAGTGGAAGTGGAGGTGGAAGTGGAGGTGGAGGCGGAAGTGGAGGTGGAAGTGGAGGTGGAGGCGGAAGTGGAGGTGGAAGTGGAGGTGGAAGTGGAAGTGGATGTGGAAGTGGAGGTGGAAGTGAGGCCACAATATCTGTGTTAGGTTCCTTGTGTTGTCAAGACCTTGACGCAGTGCCGCCATATTGGAAAGTTAACCACTGCTGTTTCCCAAATTTGTTATAGACAGTGACAGTGCCAGTTACAGTGCCAGTGACAGTGACAGTGCCAGCGACAGTGGTTGTAATTGGTGTAGCAGCCTCCAGTGTTGTTTACTTCTGCTAATACTTTAATAACACTAATACCAGTATATCATCTTATACTGTCAGCTGGTATATCATCTTATAGTGTCAGCTGGTATATAATCTTATAGTGTCAGCTGGTATATCATCTTATAGTGTAAGCTGGTATATCATCTTATAGTGTCAGCTGGTATATCATCTTATACTGTCAGCTGGTATATCTTATAGTGTCAGCTGGTATATCATCTTATAGTGTCAGCTGGTATATCATCTTATACTGTCAGCTGGTATATCATCTTATACTGTCAGCTGGTATATCATATATACTGTCAGCTGTATATCATGATACGTGTCAGCTGGTATATCATCCTATAGAGGGGGGGGGGGGGGGGGGGGGGGGGGGGGGGGGGGGGGGGGGGGGGGGGGGGGGGGGGGGGGGGGGGGGGTGGGGGGGGGGGGGGGGGGGGGGGGGGGGGGGGGGGGGGGGGGGGGGGGGGGGGGGGGGGGGGTGTTCAGCTGGTATATCATATACTGTCAGCTGGTATATCATCTTATAGTGTCAGCTGGTATATCATCTTATACTGTCAGCTGGTATATCATCTTATACTGTCAGCTGGTATATCATATACTGTCAGCTGGTATATCATATACTGTCAGCTGGAAATCAATCCTATATGTGTCCAGCTGGTATATCCGTCTTATACTTGTCAGCTGGTAGACTCAATCTTAATAATGTCAGCTGGTAATATCATCTTATAGTGTCACTGGTATAATATCTTAGTGTCAGCTGTATATATTATACTGTCAGCTGTAATCATCTAAATAGTTCATCGCTGGTATATCATCTTATACTGTCAGCTGGTATATCATCTTATACTGTCAGCTGGTATATCATCTTATAGTGTCAGCTGGTATATCATCTTATACTGTCAGCTGGTATTCATAAGTCACCTATTAGGTCAGCTGTTATATCTTATACTGTCAGCCGAGCTGTAATATCATCTTATAGTGTCAGCTGTAATAATCTTGATACTGTCAGCTGGTATATACCTTATACTGTCAGCTGGTATATCATCTTATACTGTCAGCTGGTATATCATCTTATACTGTCAGCTGGTATATCATCTTATACTGTCAGCTGGTATATCATCTTATACTGTCAGCTGGTATATCGTGTTGTGTGTGTGTGTGCTTGGTGGTTTGTATGTACTCACCTAGTTGAGGTTGCGGGGGTCGAGTCCGAGCTCCTGGCCCCGCTCTTCACTGAATCGCTACTAGGTCACTCTCCCTGGGCCATGAGCTCTATCATACCTCTGCTTAAAGCTATGTATGGATCCTGCCTCCACTACATCGCTCCCAAACTATTCCCACTCTGACTATCTGTGGCTTGAAGAAGAACTTCCTACATCCCTGTGATTCATCTGTGGTCTCAGCTTCCACTGTGTCCCCTTGTTACTGCGTGTTGTGTGTGTGTGTGAATGTGTGGTGTGTGTGTGTGTGGTGTGTGTGGTGTGTGTTGTGTGTGTGAATGTGTGTGTGTGTGTGGTGTGTGTGTGGTGTGGTGTGTGTGTGAATGTGTGTGTGTGTGGTTGTTGTGTGTGTGTGCATTGATGTGTGTATGTGTGTTGGTGTGTGTGTGCGTGGAGTGTTGTATGTGTTGTTGTGTGTTGTGTGTTGTGTGTCTGTGTGGGATGTGTGTGTGTGTGGTGTGAATGTGTGTGTTGTGTGTGGGAATGTGTGTGTGTGTGTGTTGTGTGTGTGTGTGTGTGTGAATGTGTGTGTGTGTGTGTTGTGTGGTGTGTTGTGTGTGTGTGGTTTGAATGTGTGTGTGTGTTGAATGTTGTGTGTGTGGGTGTGTGTGTGTGAATGTGTGGGTGTGGTGTGTGTGTGTGTGTGTGAATGTGTGTGTGTGTGTGTGTGTGCGTTGTTACTTACCATTTTGTCCCTAGCACATGTCGATTAGACACTAGGCTGTTGTGTGTGTGAGTGTGTGCGTGTTGTGTGTTGTGGTGTTAGTTAGTTTACCAGTTTGTCCCCAGCACATGTCGATTAGACACTAGCCTGTTGCGTGGTGTAAGTGTGTGTGTGTGTGTGTGTGTGTGTTGTTGTGTGTACCAATTTTTGTCCTAGGCACATGTCGATTAGAACACTAGGCCTGTGTGTGGTGTAGGTGTGTAGTGTGTAGGTGTTAGGGAGGTGTGGTGTGTGTATGTGTGTGTTAGTTTTACCATTTTTGTCCTAGCAGCATGTCCGATTAACACTAGGCCTGTGTGTGTGTGTGGTAGGTGTGTAGGTGTGTAGGTGTGTGGTGTGTGTGTGTGTGTTGTGGTGTGTACTCACCTAGTTACTCACCTAGTTGAGGTTGCAGGGGTCGAGTCCAAGCTCCTGGCCCCGCCTCTTCACTTGGACTCTACTAGGTCACTCTCCCTGAACCAGGAGCTGTTATCGTACCTCTGCTTAAAGCTATGTATGGATCTGCCTCACTATACATCGCTTCCCAAACGAACCACATCCCTGACTACTCCTGTGCTGAAGAAATACTTTCCTCATATCCCTTTGATTCATCTGTGTCGTTCAGCTTCCAACTGTGTCCACGTGTTGCGTGTCCCAGTCTCTGGAACATCCTGTCTTTGTCCACCTTGTCAATTCCTCTCAGTATTTTTAGGGGTCGTTTATGCATGTCCCCCTATCTCTCGCTGTCCTCCAGTGTCTCAGGTTGTGTGTGTGTGTGTGTGTGTGTGTGTGTGTGTGTACTCACCTAGTTTAGGTTGTGGGGTCGAGTCCGAGCTCCTGGCCCCGGCCTCTTCACTGATCGCTACTAGTCACTCTCCTGAGCCGTATCTTTTATCATACCCTCTGCCCTTAAAGCATGTATGGAGCCTGCCTCCACTACAACGCTTCCCAAACTATTCCACTTACTGACTACTCTGTGGCTGAGAAATACTTCCTAACATCCCTGTGATTCATCTGTGTCTTCAACTTCCAACTGTGTCCCCATTGTTACTGTGTCCAATCTCTGGAACATCCGGTCTTTGTCCCCACCTTGTCAATTCCTCTCAGTATTTTGTTATGTCGTTATATGGTCCCCCCTATCTCTCCTGTCCTCCAGTTCGTCAGGTTGAATTTTCCCTTAACCTCTCCTCGAGAGGACATACCTCTTAGCTCTGTGGGGGACTAGTCTTGTTGCAAACCTTTGCACTTTCTCTAGTTTCTTCCACTGCTTGGCTAGTTGTGGGTTCCAAACAGTGCGCATACTCCAATATGGGCCTAACGTACCGGTGTACATGCCTGAATGATTACTTATTTAAGATGTCGGAATGCTGTTCTGAGGTTTGCTAGGCGCCCATATGCTGGCAGCAGTTATTTGGTTGATGTGCGCTTTCAGAGTTGCCTGGTGTTATACTCACTCCCAAGATCCTTTTCCTTGAGTGAGGTTTGTAGTCCTCTGACCCCCTAACTGTACTCCGCTGCGTCCTTCTTTTTGTGCCCTTCCCAATCATTCATGACTTTGCACTTGTGGGATTGAACCTCCAGGGAGCCAATTGCTGACCAGTCCTGAGCCTGTCCAGATCCCTTTGTAGTTCTCTGGTCCTGTCGATCGAGTGAATTCTTCTCATCAACTTCACGCATCTGCATCTGTGTGGAGAATGTGTGTGTGTGTGTGTGTGTGTGTGTGTGTGTTTGTGTGTGTGTGTGTGTGTTGTGTGTGTGTGAGTGAGAATGTGTGTGTGTGTGTGTGTGGTAGTGTGTGGGGTACACTCTTCCATGACCACTGACACAGGTGAAAACCATGGCGACACTGACACCATTTACCCCCCAAACCACTTTCATTTTCACCCCCACAATGGTGTCATAGCTGGCTTTCCTGTGAGAGTTTGCTTTCCTGTGAGAGTTGCTTTGCTGTGAGAGTTGGCTTTGCCTTTGAGGTTTGGCTTTCCAGTGAGAGTTGGCTTTCTGGAAGTTGGCTTTCCTGCCACTGTGTGAGTGTCATAGTGACTTTCCTGTGAGAGCTGGCTTTCCTGCCACTTGCTGGTGGTGTCCATAGCTTCTTTTCTTCCACCGTTGTGTGGTGTCATAACTGGCTTTCCTCCCACTTGGTGGTGTCATAACTGCTTTCCTGCCACTTTGTGGAGGTGTCATAGACTGATCTTTCCTGTGAGAAGCTTGGCTTTCCCTGCCACTTGTGGTGGTGTCATAGCTGGCTTTCTTCCACTTGTGGTGGTGTCCATAGCTGGCTTTCCTGCCACTTGTGTGGTGTCCATACTGGCTTTACCTGCCACTTGTGGTAGTGCCATGCTGACTTTCGTTTGTGAGGCGCTGGCCTTTCCTGCCACTTTTGGTGGTGTCTTAGCTGGCTTTCCTGCCACTTGAGTTGTGTCCATAGCTGGCTTTCCTGGCCACTTGTGGTGGTGTCGATAGCTGCTTTCCTGCCACTTGTGTGGTGTCATAGCTGGCTTTCCTCCTGCCACTTGTGGTGTGTCATAGCTGGCTTTCCTTGCTCACTTGTGGTGGTGTCATAGATGGCTTTCCTGCCACTTGTGGTGCTGTCAATAGCTGCTTTCCTGCAACTTGTGTGGTGTCTTACTGGCTTTCCTGCCACTTTGTGGTGTGTCAGAGTGGCTTTTATATAGGAGGCTTTCCTGTACGAAGGTTTGTCTATGTGTCTTATTCACGTTATAAAGTAATAAGTACCAGGACGTCAGTGATTGATATAAATAAAATGAATATGTTGTAGTGACGCTGTGTCACAATGTGACACCCTGTGTCACCTGTGACATAAGACACCTGTTATTACCAAAGTGACATTGCGTTCACTTGTAATAATGAGAGTTAAATCCTGACATATATGGACGTGAGCTGTGACATCACTTAAACAAGAGATAGTGAAGCTTAATTAGAGCGAGAGGCTTTCGGAGAAAGTGAGGAGCCTTCAATTAAAGTGAGAGGCTTCATTAAAAGTTGAGAGGCTTCATTAGAAAGTGAGAGTGGAGCTTCAATTAGCAAGTGAGAGGCTTTCATAGAAATTTGAGAGGCTTCAGTAGAAAGTGAGAAGCTTCAGTAGAAAGTGAGAGGCTTCGTAGAAAAAGTGCGAAGCTAGAGGAGTGAGAGACTTCAATAGAGAGGAGGCTTCATAAAAGTTAGGGGTTCATTAGAAAAGTGAAAGGCTTCAGTAAAATTAGAGGCTTCAGTATAAAGTGAGAAGGCTTCAGTAAAAGTGAGAGGCTTCAATAGAGAAGACTGAAGTAAAAAGTTGAAGGCTTCAGTAGAGTGAGAGGTTAGAGTGAATGCTTCAGTAGGAAGTGAGAGGCTTCAGTAGGATGTGAGAGGCTTCAGTAGAGTGAGAAGGCTTCAGTATGATGTGAGAGGCTTCATAGAGTAGAGGTTTGAGGACGTTCAGTAGAAAGTGAGAGGCGTTCAATAAGAGACTGAAGTAAAAGAAAGTGAGAGGTTCGGTAAGGAGAGGTTTTGAGTGAGAGGCTTCAGTAAAAAGTGAGAGTCTCCAGTAGAAGTGAGAGGCCTTCAGTAGAGTGAGAGGTTGAGAGGCTTTCAGTAGAAAAGGAGAGGACTTCGGTACAGCTGCAGTCTCGCCACAATAAAGACATTTTTAATATTTTTGAATTGTCAAGCCTTGAATAGCGAAATGTCTTGGTATATATCGTCTGATGAGACTGTTGTGAGAACCAGTAGCAGCGAAACAGCAGAGCATCAGCAGCAGCAGCACAGCAGCACAACAGACCAAAACAGCACCAACAGCAGTGCACCAACAACGTCAGCAACAACAACAGCATCACAAACAACGAACAACAACAGGAGGAGAGTTGATAGCTGGCTGGTGGCAGTAGCTCAGTTCAGTAGGTCTGTGTGTAATGGGTCCAGCCTGAACCTACATCTGGGCTACCTTGGGGCCACAAACGCCACGCTACACCTACGGAGAGTCGACTCTAGGTGCCCAATGCGAGAGGGGAGTACCCTGCGCAGTAAGGGCTGTATAGTTAAAAGCTATTGAATTCCTACTACTCTGTATACCTTAATGATTTCATTCTCTGTGATTGAAAAAATATCTACCTGTTAAGCGTATGAAACGTGCCATCAAAGTAAAAACAAAACGTGCCGTAAATAAGCCGGTAATAAGCCATTAGAGTTAAATCTCATGTAACTTACCAGGGGAAAACTGCCAAAGTAAACAGAGTTTTAACTAGAGAAAACATTAATGTTATCTGTGTGTGTGGCGACACATGGCAACTAGACCGCCTCGTGGGTGCCAAAATGCGAACTGACGATGACGTAACAGTCCACGTACTTTCCCCCCAAATTTTGTATTTTTTTTTTTCCTAGGAGGTCATTTGGAAAATATTGATCGTCGTTTACGATATGGAAAGAGCGGTAGCTCCTGGCTGCCGTGGCAAGACTCTTAACGGAAGTAAGAGTCACTTAGAGGCAGTATTGGAAAGGGAGAGTAACAAAACACGCACACAATTCATCAACATGATCACAACCAACTCTCTCAACACACACTTCACTTTCCTCTTATATTCTTTATATATTTTGTGTTTTGTCCGCTGTGACGTCACCTGCGTCCACAAGATTTTGTTGTATTAAACTACTGCGTCACAACACACACACAAACACACACACACACACACCACAAAGGTCACACACACACACAACTACACACACACACTCACACACACACACACACACACACGCAATACACACACACAGAATGAGTCTGTTGTGCCAGATAGTCTCGACCCCTCCAACCACAATAGGTGAGCACACACATACACCACACACGACAACACACACGACAACACAACACACACACACACACACACACACACACACCACACTTCACACACAACACACACACACACAGGGGCCAGGAGCTGTACTCGACCCCTGCAACCACAATAGGTGAGACACACACACACACAACACCACACACACACACACAACACACACACACACACACACACACACAGGGGCCCACACAACACACATCACCACACACAACAGGGCACACACACAACACTCACACTCACAGCACCACAACACACTCACACGACCCCCGCAAACCTCAACTAGGTGAGTACCTAGGTGAGTAACACACAGTGAGGCAGGATCCAAACATAGCCTTTGAAGAGGTATGATAAAGCTCATGGAGCAGGAGAGTGACCTAGTAACGACTTTTGTAAGAGGTGCAGGGCCAGGAACTATGAATCCGATCCCCTGCAACCACAATTATGTGAACACACACACACACACACACACTACACAATCACACACACACACACACTCACACACACACACACGCACACTCTACACACACATGGTGTGGGGAATGAATCAACATGTGTAATATATAAAATATGTGTAATATCTGTGTTGTATGTAAAGTGAGACGTCACTCATTCCATATCTTAAATGAAATGAGATTTTTAGTTACTGATGGATTATTATGACCCTAACCAGGGGTTGTCGCTTAACCCTGGTGTTGTTGTGGTCAGCTTAACCCTGTAGTTGTTCACTTAACCCTGGGATGGTCCACTTAACCCTGGGGGTTGTCAGCTTAACCCTGTGGTTGTCAGCTTAACCCTGGGGTTGTGGTCAGCTTAACCCTGGGGTTGTCAGCTTAACCCTGGGGTTGTCAGCTTAACCCTGGGGTTGTTTGTCAACTTAACCCTCGGATTTTGTCAACATAACCCTGGGGTGTCATCTTAACCTTGGGTTGTTTGTAAGCGTATCCCTGGGGTAGTTTGTAAGCATAACCCTGAGGTTTCAGCTTAACCCTGCCTGGAAATGCCTGATAGGTATACCGGGGATTCAACGGCCCCCGCGCCCGGGGCCATGACTAGGCTCTCCGGATCAGGGCCTTATCAACGAGCTGTTATACTACTGCAGGTGCACATTAAAAGTTCCCCCAACGTACGAATCCACAGTCCGGCTGATCCGGTACTGACTTTAGGTAACTGTCCAGCTCCCCTTGAAGCACAACAAACCAGGGGTCTGTTTTTCCTTATGGATGTGAAGCTGTTTGAACACTTGGTTTCGGTACACTTATGGAGTTTGTGTATCAACATCCTGGGTCCCAGACTTTTCAACATCTACAGAAGGATATCAGAAACAACAGCTGGAACAAGTGTTGAAGCCTTCAAGAGGAATACTATGACAAGTATCTTCCACCAGGACCAGATCAACGCGGCTGTGATGGATATGTGAGGCAGCGGCCTCCGCAGCAACAGCCTGGTTTGACCAGGCAGCACCAGACGAGCCTGGCCCCATGCCGGGCTCAGAGAGTAGATATACTCTCGAAATTCTAAGAAGTATAGGCCCAAAGGTATACTAATGGCACCCTAAATTTCATTGGGTAGTTGCATCGCCTTCAAGTCTTTTGCTTTCGCGGGGAGTGGATTTCTGTTGGCAGAATAGGGACCATTCTCTCTAAGGTTTTTCAGTGTAGATTATGAGAATCTCTCTCGCCTGCGTCCAGTGAAGTAACAAGTCAAGCGTTTCCAAGTGTTCCCATAGTTGAAGTGTTTGAGAACTTTGTATGTGCAGTAAAAAGGTTCTCTCTACATTCTCCATATCGCAATTCACCTGCCTTGTATGGGGGATGTTAATGTACAGCAGTATTCCCAGCCTAGAAGAATAAATAATTAAAACAGATCATCATTGGCTTGGCTTCTCTTTGTTTTTTGAATGTTCTCATTCTATCCATCCTAATTCATTTTTCCTCGCAGTTTGTGATAGTGGCACTGTTGGATCCTTGAAGATGAGATGCTCAGACATTACCACTCTCAGGTCCTTCACATTACTTTCCGCTCTATTTGTAATTAAGAGTTGTAGTATACTCAGTTTTTCTAGCTGTTATCTCCTCCAGTTTCCCATAACGGAGAAGTTGAGAATTTGTCTTCACTGAACATCATATTGTTCTCCCCGCTGCAAACGATTGGAAAACTTGATTTATAGCTCTTGGAGATCTAACCGTGTCCTCGAGAGATGATAGTCTCTTGCAGATCCCTAGTATCGTCTGCAAAGGGAAGATAACGTTTCTATGGTTTTTACATCTCTGTCTTTGTCAACCAACATCATAACATAGTGACCATTAGTTGTGAAGCGGAGCGACCTGTTCTGAAACCATTTTGCCCGGATTGTGTCATTGTTGTGAGTCCAAGTGGTTTGGTAATCCTGCTTCTTAGAACTCTTTCAAAGATTGTTTATGATGTGGGACGTTGAAGGCTATTGGTTGTAGTTCTTACCTATTGCTTTGCTGCCCACTTTATGGATGGGGCTATAAAACCATTGTTTTTCAGTGATTGTGGAATCTCGCCTGTATCTATGCTCTTCTCCATAACAACTTAGTACTCGCGAGAGGGATTCTTGCATTTCTTAATGGAACACAGAGGTTCCCACGAGTCCTGGCCTGGGCTGAGTGCATGGGCATTTTGTCAATGCTTCTCAAAGTCTAGTGAAAAGTTAGATTATGTCAGAAATTGGCTTCATTGACAGGGTTTTGAGGCTCATTCTTAATTATTTGGATTGTCTATCTTCAGACGTAGTAGTGGATCGCTGAACAGAGAGTTATATTGAGATTTCAGATCTCACTCATTTCTTTGTCATCTGTGTAGGTTCCATTTTATCTGAGCAAGGGCCCTATCCAGATGTGGTTTTTTGCTTGTTTTTTGTCAATGAAAAGAAATATTACGAATTTTCTTTAAGTTTCACGTAATACTTTAGTTCCTATTGTCTCTCCTGGATCCTGTAATGAGTCCTTTAACTTAAGCACAGTATTTTCCACTTTCCCTGGTTATGGCGCTTCCTTCCGATTTTCAGATAATCTAGCATCTTTGGGCTGAATGATCTTTTGCTTCTGTAGAGGGAGCATCTCTCTCGTTTCCAGTTACTTCTTCTCTTCTATTTTTCCTTAGGG
The DNA here is from genome assembly GCF_026875155.1 of Cherax quadricarinatus. Lineage (NCBI taxonomy): Eukaryota > Metazoa > Arthropoda > Malacostraca > Decapoda > Parastacidae > Cherax > Cherax quadricarinatus. The sequence continues at coordinate 25,934 of NW_026507616.1, forward strand.
GAATATGCCTTGAACATACTTCACTACCAGAAAGTTGATTTTTGCAGGTTCGCTGGTTAGGGTCGCATGTTATTTAAGATATCTTGCCAAAATGTTTTTCATTTAGGACATGTTTACCTGGTCCCATTGATGTTCTTGTTGTTGACGTTGACTTTGTAAACGGTAGTTGTATCATTTTGCTGTCAGGATCGTGTGCATAGTAAGTCTGAACTTCAGTTTAGACTGTGATCAGAATTAGTTCTTTTTATATTGTTATGTTTCTTACCAGGTCCTCATTATTGTGAAAACAATGTCAGGTTATTCTCCAGTCTGGTTGGCCCGCTATCTGCTGTCTTAGGAAGTGAGAGTTGTTGCAGAAACTCAGCAACTATGTGTGTGTGAATTGGGACACTGACGGATCTGCCTCCAGGATTATTTCTGCTACAACCATTATTTACTACATTCTTCCATTTTTGTATGTCTTAGATTTAAATCACCAAGGAGCAAGATGTTTTCGGGATGGGGCTAGAAGTTTCCCAGACAAGAGCAATTTTCGATACCTGTCTGAACTTTGGATGTTGCATCTGGTTTGGTTTCTAGATTTTTATTGTTAGAACTTCAACTATATTGTTTTGGTGGTGTTCAGTATCTCCTGCAAATAAGCGACTCTATGGCATATAGGACACCTCTTTTGTCCTGCTCTTTTCTGTCCCATCTCTAAAAGGTTGTACCCAAGTCTATCCATATTTCATTATCAAGTAATCCTTTGTGTGGTCTCTGTGGGGGCTGCAAGCTTTCATTGATTCCCCTAGAAGTTCACTAATGAATAGATATTTTGTTGTTTGATGGATGCTTAAGGTCTGTATATTAAGCAAATATCATGAGTCGATGTTTGTTGGGGGATTTTTGTTGTTGCTCAGTAATTGTGAATTCGTGGAAGGCACTGCTGTGGCTCCAGCCAACAAGACTCCAAGTGGTGAACTATTTTGGTTATTTATCCTTTCCATTTTCTTTCTTTGTTCCCTACCATTAAAAAATCAATAGAGTGGAGTTGCCGTAAGCTACTGTAGCTATTGTGGTTGTTTTAACGGGTGTGTACCTCCTGTTCCGTTTTTAAGTGGTTATGCAGGGCAGTTTGGTGTTGTAACATTTTTTTTTAAGGACTGAAGAAGTGCAATCTCATGGTTGAGGAAGAATTTGCCAAGAGATAGAACAATTACACTCCATTAGACAGGAGGTCCAACATTTTTTTTGGGATGCTCAAAGTTGTATATTCCATTTGTTTTCACCCGATATTCATGATTACAAGATACCCCAACCATAGAATTGCACCTTTTCTTTTGGTTGGATAGAATTCATGGTTAGATGTTTTCCAATTTCTGCAGATCCCTAGAACTACCACTACAGTCTTACGATATCCACGCCCAAACACCAACCCTGTTTTCAGGAGGTCTTAACATTTTCCCTGGAAGAGGACTCCTCTACTGCATCTGGAATAGGGGCTATGGCTGTGGTGGGTGTGCAAACATCTTTAGCTGTATCCAGATTTGCACTGTGACTGGGAGCTGAGTCTGGGTCAGCCCTAGGGCTGGGACTGAGATAGTTTTGTTTTTGTTTCCAGTTTTATTTCTAGTGAGTGTCTATTTATTTTTGGGTCAACTGTTGTAAAGTGGGCATTCTGAATGTTAAATTTTACTCCTTTCTCATCCTCCCATGCTCTATATATTTTGGGTAGACTATCCAATAGTTCCTCTTTGTTTTCAAGCTTATTATTTAAGCTCCAGAGTACTTTCCTGATAACTGTCCATAGTTCCACATGTTAATTGCAGAGCTAGAAACACCTTTCTAGATGGAAGACGTTTTTTGATGCGATGTTTTATTCTTGCACAGGAAACATGAGTTTGGAAAAAAAAAAAAAAAAAAACAAAAAAAGGGTTGCATGTGACTCCCCCCCCCCCCCCCCTGTGGGATTTTTTCCCAAGAGCCTTTTTTACAATGTCGCACAGGTATATCTGTAACCGTCATCCTGCATGTTATCCTACATACAAACTGGGTACTACAAGAACTTGATTTTCCCTTTACCTTTCTCTTCACATCAGGCGGTGGGTGTTAGGGGTCAGTGCATGTAATGGGTTTGTATCCTTGTCAAATGTGTCAGGTGTGGTGGTTTTCGTGTAACCTGTCAAGTTGGCAGTCGACTCATGTAACCTGTGTCAGGTGTGATGAGTCACTTGTAAACTGGTCAGTGGTGTCAGGTGTGGTGAGTCACTCTTGTAAACTGTGTCAGGTGTGGTGAGTCACTTTTGTAACCTGTATCTAATGTGTCAGGTGTGATGAGTCGCCCTTGTAAGCTGTGTTAAATTGTCAGGTGTGGTGAGTCACTCTTGCAAACTGTGTCAGGTGTGGTGAGTCACTCTTGTAACCTGTCAGGTGTGGTGAGTCACTCTTGCAAACTGTGTCAGATGTGGTGAGTCACTCTTGTAAACTATGTCAGGTGTGGTGAGTCACTCTTGTAACTGTGTCAGGTGTGGTGAGTCACTCTTGTAACTGTGTCAGATGTGGTGAGTCACTCTTGTAAACTGTGTCAGATGTTGGTGAAGTCACGCTTGTAAACTGTATCAGATGTGAGTCTTGTAAACAGTGTCAGGTGTGGTAGTCACTCTTGTAAACTGGTGTCAGGTTGTGTGAGTCCTACTCTTGTAGCTGTGTCAGATGTGGTGAGTCACTCTTGTAAATTGTGTCAGGTGTGGTGAGTCACTCTTGTAACTGTGTCAGATGCGGTGAGTCACTCTTGTAACTGTCGATGGTGAGTCACTCTTGGAAACTGTGTCAGATGTGGTGAGTCACTTGTAAACTGTGTCAGATGTGGTGAGTCACTCTTGTAGCTGTGTCAGATGTGGTGAGTCACTCTTGTAAACTGTGTCAGATGTGGTGAGTCACTCTGTAAAACTTTTGGGGGTTTAGTTCAGGTTGTGGAGTCACTCTTGTAACTGTGTCAGATTGGTGAGTTCACTTGTAAATTGTTCATGTGGGGGTGAGTCACTCTTGTAAGCTGTGTCAGATGCGGTGAGTCACTCTTGTAAACTGTGTCAAGTGTGGTGAGTCACTCTTGTAAACTGGGTCAGGTGTGGTGAGTCACTTGTAACTGTGTCAGATGTGGTGAGTCACTCTGTAAATTGTGTCAGGTGTGGTGAGTCACTCTTGTAACTGTGTCAGATGCGGTGAGTCACTCTTGTAAACTGTGTCAAGTGTGGTGAGTCACTCTTGTAACTGTGTCAGATGCGGTGAGTCCTCTTGTAAAACTGTGTCAGTGCGGTGAGTCACTCTGTAACTGTCGATGTGGTGAGTCTCCCTTGAAACTGTATGCAGATTTTGTGATTCACTCTTCAATCTGTGTCCAAGTGTGGTTAGTCACTCTTGTAAACTGTGTCAGTGTGGTGAGTCACTCTTGTAACCTGTGTCAGGTGTGGTGAGTCACTCTTGTAACCTGTGTCAGGTGTGGTGAGTCACTCTTGTAAACTGTGTCAGGTGTGGTGAGTCACTCTTGCAAACTGTGTCAGGTGTGGTGAGTCACTCTTGCAAACTGTCAGGTGTGGTGAGTCACTCTTGTAACTGTGTCAGGTGTGGTGAGTCACTCTTGTAACTGTGTCAGGTATGATGGGTCACACTTATGACCTGTGTCAAACATGGCTGGCGGGTCACGGTTGTTCAGGAAGGCGTTCAGAAGGTTTAACCAGTTTCTGCGGCCTAGGTGCGGACCAGCACCAGTTATAACTGTCCCACCCACCAGTTCACTCATTGATGTCGACCACTCATTGATTCGACCACTCACCTCATTGATTGTCGACCATCACTCATTGACGTCGACCACAGTCACTCATTTAATGTCGACCACCCACCAGTCACTCATTGATGTCGACCACTCCACCATCCATTCTATTGATGCTCGACCACGCCACCAGTCACTCATTGATGACGACCACGGTCATTGAGTTCAACCCACTCCCATCATTGACGTCGACCAGTCACTCATTGATGTCGACCACCCACCAGTCACACGATTGATGTCGAACCACCCACCATCATTCATTGATGTCTTCCCACCCACCAGTCCAATCCCATTGATGTTTACCACCTAGCCATCAACTCATGATGTCGACCCCTCCCCAGTCACTCTGATGTCGGACCACTCCACCAGTCACTCATTGAATTACGGCCACCTACCATCATCATTGATGTCTATCCACCCCACCGTCACACATGATGTCTACAACCCACCATCACTATATTAATATCTACAACCCACCAGTCACTCATTGATGTCTACCGCCCACCAGTCACTCATTGATGTCTACCACACACCAGTCATTCATTGATGTCGACCACCCACCAGTCATTCATTGTGTCTACCACGCACCCATCATTCATTGATGTCGACCACCCACCCAGTCCATGTCATTGATATCACTACCACCCACCAGTCATTCATTGATGTCGACCACCCACCAGTCATTCATTGATGTCTACCACCCACCAGTCATTCATTGATATCTACCACCCACCAGTCATTCATTGATGTCGACCACCCACCAGTCATTCATTGATGTCTACCACCCACCAGTCATTCATTGATGTCTACCACCCACCAGTCACTCATTGATGTCTACCACACACCAGTCATTCATTGATGTCGACCGAACCCACCAGTCAATTCAATGATGTCTACCACCCCCAGTCATTCTGATGTCTACCACACCACCAGTCATTCATTGATGTCTACGCCCACCCAGTGTTCCATTGATGTATACCACCCACAAGTCATTCATGACTGCCTTGACCCCAGCGGGCCTCTCCGGGCAGGCAGGTTCCAAGCATGTCTTCGGCCGCATTCTGCTTTTCTTCATTTAAACCCAAAAGCAGTCCTTTGGCGGGTGAGCCCGTTGGATGCCAATCTTCTTAAATTGATCGGGCACGAGAGGGTCGTACCTCGGCACCGCGCCCCTTTTGGGTTTGGGTATAAGTCCTGACCTGGATGTTCCTGATTTTGTGAAATGGAGAGATCCTTATGATGGATAAAAACCGCCTCGTAGGTACGTTGCCGTCCTTTTGGGTTGGGAGCCCCCAGCTTTCGGGGACACCTTTGGACGGGTTGCACGAGAGTCATGTTTAGGGGTGTGTATTAGTACGCCTTTTGTTACCCCCATTTAAAGGTTTTAAGTTCTGTAGGTACGTTGTGAGTCTAGGTGGTTACCTTCTGCAGTACCTTTTACAAAAAACGCGATTCTAAAAGCTTAGAAAATTCCGTAATCTAGAAAGGACGCCCTTCAGCTTACCCGTTACGGGTTTTGAAACAAGTATCAGACCCTTTGTCCAATTATCCATTAGAATTCAGTATTATTAAATAGTGTCCAGGATTACAACTGGTGGCTATAACTAGAGAAATTAAAAATTTAATAAATTTTTAAAAGTCTGGGTTTTTTTCAAATTAAATTAATCCAGCAATCAAAATAAAATAAATCTCTCGAGTTCAAATTATTGTGCTGAAAGCACATTACATTTATAATTCTTAATACCGTTTGGTACATTAACATTTAAAAGTTTTACAAATATGAAAAGTTTGTGTATGCGTGTAAGTGCTCTAAGTAGTTCGTTATGTCTCACGATCGAATGACTTAAAAAAAATGATTGACAAAGTCCTCTAATAAACTAACTTTTTGACCACTGGCAACCAGAACAGTTGCTTGAACAATGAAAGAATGCTAACCCCAATAGCCATTAACAAGTGCGCGCACAATCAGGATAAAGGAGTAATATAACAACTAAGTGGGACATAGCAGACCTCCACAAAGTTACAAAACTCCCATACTACGAATCTAAGTTCAGCATGGGAAAAAAACCCGACGTGAAAATAACAAAAAAACAGTAAAAATTAGGTCAGAAGCTATAGCTCGGGACCTGGATGCTCAGGTGTCTGTGTGACACACAACCTCATTTACAACTCGAAATCACTAGTCTATACAATGTTCTGTGAACAGAGTTTAAGAAACAACAAAAAAATAATAGACAGACAATCTGTCCGACCACCAAGCAGCTCGACCAGACTGATACTTCAGGAGGGAGGACACCCCCCCCCCCCGATCCGTGATACCCGTGGACAGCACGTAGAAGCCGGCAGTATAAGAGCGACAAACGATAATTACGTAGTTTGGGCAATCAAGACTTGAACTGAGAACATATTTGTAATCTAAAAATGTCAATAACAATATAACAGTAAAAAAATATAAAATCATACATTTTTGATTTAGTATTTTTGCAAATATAAGCAATATAAAAAAATATGAAAAGGTTAATATATAAATATTAATTTAATTCCTTGTAACCCCTTCGGGGTTGCAACACCCCCCCCCCCCCCAAAACGACGACGGTCGACTAGGGTTGCTTTGTCTTTCACTATTTCGTTAAATCATATCAAACAATTTAAAAAATATTAATCAAAGTCTTCTTGTGCAAAGCACCTCTACAATTTACGGTCCGTCACTAGGATAGCCCCCCGTACTAGGGGATCCCCTTTCGTATTCTGCATACTCGTGGTTTTCATCAGGGGGGAGACAGGATGCGCTGACAAGGAGGGGTTTAGGCTCGTCTAGTAAAGGGAGACGCATTCCACTCTTTAAATAGTGGGTTTTGGAATGCGAGGCAGATGAACTTCTGAGTATGAAACGCTTAAAAGGGGTGTAGTGGGGGGGTCTCTGCGGCAGGACAGTGTTTTCTCCGCCCCACATCACCCCCACCACACTACCCACTCAACCTCACTTGTCTCCTCACCACAATACGTGAAACATAAATTTAAAAAATTGACATGACATTATAATAGTTAATATGGGCTGGAGGGGATTTAAATTACTTTTCTGAATTTGGGCATAGCAAGTAAAGAAAAGGTATTTGGGGATAAAAAATTTCGTAAATTTTAAATGGGGAATGCCCAAATATCGTCAAAATGTTTAAAGGACCCACAAGGTTATGCATAATTTTTCTGGGGTCGTTTGAGCTTTGATGAATGGGAACTTGGATGGGGGAAAACATGAATGTTTTTGTTGGGGGCGCACGCACCCACTGCATAAAACCAAAAATTTATGTAAAAAGATGGAAAAATGAAATTTTAGGTCAATGCTGGA
>NW_026507617.1:0-23781 GCF_026875155.1 Cherax quadricarinatus
AAAAGTTTTATTCAAGCAGGTCTGGGGGTTGAGAAATTTTTTATCAAGCGGGCCCTGTGGTTGAAAAAGTTGTATCAAGCAGGTCCCGTGGTTAGAAAGCTGTATCAAGCAGGTCTGTGGTTGAAAATTTGTATAAAGAAAGATTTTGGGGTTTTGGGAAAGTTGTATCAAGCGGGTTCTTTTGGGTTTGAAAAGGGTTTATCAAGAAAGGGTTTTGGGGTTTAAAGAAAGCGTATTCAAAGCAGGTCTGTGGTTGAAAATTTGTATCAACGGGTCGGGGTTGAGAAAGCTGTTTTCCAAGCAGGTCTGGGGGTGAGAAAGTTGTATCAAAGCAAAATCTTTGGGTTGAGAAAGTTTTTTCAAGAAAAGGTCGGGTGGTTGAGAAAGTTGTATCAAGCAGGTCGGGTGGTTGAGAAATTTTGTATCAAGCAGGTCCTGGGTTTGAGAAAGTTGTATCAAGCAGGTCTGGGGGTTTGAGAAACTGTATCAAGCGGGCCCTTGGTTGAGAAAGTTGATATCAAGCGGGTCGTGGTTGAGAAAGTTGTATCAAGCGGGCCCGTGGTTGAAAACCCTGTATCAAGCGGGGTTCTAGGGTTGAAAAAATTTATGATTAAAATAAACTTCATAAAAAGCAGTATTCTTTTAAAAAATGAATAAAATTCATGGTTATATAAATTATTTTAAACAGTAATTTAAAATTAATAAAATTTTTGGTGAAAAATTTTTAATCAATCCCTGAAGGGTCAGTCATAAATTTTACTTGACATGTGACCGGGAGCAAATCTTCACAAAAAATTTTTCCCATGCTTCACTTTTTCTGGTCTGGTGTGGGGGTTTTTTATGTGAAAATCATATCTTTACCTAAAAAGGGTCTTTTTTCCCCTATTATTTTTAAATTTATTTCTTGATATTGTGAAAATTAGGAATGCCTTCACTGTGGTTTTATTTTGGTGTGTGTGTGGGGGTTTTGTGTGTGGTGTGTGGTGTGGGTTTTGGTGTGGGTGGTGTGTGTGTGTATATATATATATAAAATATAATTATTTATATATAAAAATTAAATTTTTTTTTTTTTATTATCACATTTGGCCGATTCCCCCCAAAGGGCAGGGGGGCCCGAAAAAGAAAAACTTTCACCATCATTCACTCCATCCTGTCTTCCCAAAAGGGGGTGTTTTACACACAGTTTTTAAACTGAAAAAACATTAACAACCCCCCCTTTCCCGATTTTTGAAAAAAGGAAAAACTGTATTTTCCCATCCCCGGGACTCAACCGGGCCCCGGGTTTTCCCCCTGAACCCCTTTCATAAATGTTATTTTGCTCACACCCCCAAAAAGCACTTTAAAGGGGAAAAAAAAAAACCTTTGTCTCCTTTCACTCCTATCAAAACCACCCTCATGAAAGCCTGCTGGAACCAACCCCTCGCACACAAAAAACCGCCTTTACCCCCCCCCACCAACCTTTCCTGGGCCAAACCCCTACCCCCCCCCTTCCCTTTTCCACTAAAGACTTAAACACTCTTGAAGCCCATTCTTTTCGCTCAAATTCTCTCTACATTCCAAACCACCCAACAACCCTTCCTAAACCCCCCCCGGGCCCAACATTTTTGGGTAATCCCCCCACCTCCTCCAAACCCTTCCAAACAACAAAATTCTCTTGCATTATTTTTCACACCAAAAAACGTTCCCTCAAAAAACATGACATCTCCACTCCCCCTCCACCCTTTCCCTCCTCGCTCCCAACATTCATCACCCCCACTTTTTCACCCCCAAAATAAGAGCGTTTGGAAAAAAACTAAATCTCATACTTTTCCCCCTTTTTTGCCCCCCAAGGCAAAGTTCTTTTCTCCACAGACTCCTAATGCACCATTTAAACCATTTTTTTTTCCCCTCACCCAATTCATGATTCACCTCATTTTTTCCAAAAACCCACCCGCTGCCCAACGCCCCCACTCCCAAAAAATTTTAATACTTTTCACCCTCCTCCATCCCCCTCTCCCTCCAATCTAAATATTAAAATTTTTCATCACCTAAATTCTTTTTTTTATCCTCAAAACCTTACTTTTTCCCCCTGTATTCCCCCTTTTTAATTTTCTTCTTTGCAAAACCCTCCCAAAATTTCATCCACCAATCTCTGAAAATTTCCCTTTTTTCAGAATCCCCCCCAAAGCACAGTGTCACAGCAAAGGCAGCTGTGACAACCCCACTTTGTGTTGATTTTTTTATCTTTAACTCCAGGGCCTCTTGCCAAAAACCCTCGCTTTTATTTCCCCTTAAAACCCCTTCTATAAATATAAAAAACCCAACCACGGTGACATCACACACCCTTTTTTCAAAAAACCCTACTTTTACTGGGAAAAAATTTCCCTTTTTCCCTACATACTTTTAAACTTGAGCCTCACTACCCCTCGGAAAAAATTTTCTTCACTGCTTTCAGTAACCTCCCTTCCTACCCCATAAAACTTGAAACATCCCACATTGCCCCCCACCCTGTCCATACGCCTTTTTCCAAACCCTAAATGCCCAAAAAAGACCTCTTTAGCCTTAAAAAAATACTGTTCACTTATAGTTTCACCGTAAACACCGGGGTCCCACCCCCCCCAAACCTTTCCAAAGCCCCCCCTTTTTCATCGCAAACCTATTCCCCCGTCTTACTCAAATTCTTTCAATTATAACTCTAAAACCCCATACATTTTAAAACCCAGGTAAACTAAAACAGATTTACCCCCCAAAATTTTTGCACCTCTTTTATCCCCCTTTCCCCCTTTATAAAAAAGGCCCAAAGCAGGGCTCTCTGCCAACCCCAAGGTACCTTCCCCCTCTTCCTTTACATTTATTAAAAAATTTTGAAACCAACCACCCCAAAAACATATCCCCACCTTTTTTAAACATTTCAAATCTTTATCCCATAAACCCCGGGCCCTTCCCTTTCCCCCCCTTTCTTTTTTCCCTACTGCCTAAACGAACTTCCCCCACACTCACAACTGGCTCTTCCTCACCCTACAAGATGTTATTCCCCCTTTCCCCCTATCCCACAAAATCCCCGCTTCCCTATCTTCATCAACATTTAACAATTCCTCAAAATATCCTCCATCTTCCCAATACCTCAAACTCCCCATTTAATAATTTCCTCCTCTCCTATTTTTTTAACTGACAAATCCATTTGTTCTCTGGGTTTTTTCTTAATTTTGTTAATCTCACCCAAAATTTTTTCTTTTTTCCCAAAAAATTTTGTTGATAAAAATTTTCACCCACCTCTCATTGTTTCTTTTTTTTTTCCCTTTGCTTTCCCCACCCCTTTTAAACCCCTCTCTTTTTTTCCTCCAAAATTCCCTTTTTCTTCCCCCCCTTTTTGAAATCACTTCATTTTGAAAAAAAATTTCTCTTTATGCTAACTTTTTTTTCCCTTACTACTCTCTTTAAACATCATCATTCCCCCCAATCGCTCCTTTTTCCCCCGGGCACCCATTTTCCTGTAACCCAAACTTTTTTCCAAACCCACACTAACACTAAAATTTTTTAATCCCCCCCATACCTCTTCGACCCCATTTGGCCTATGCTCTCCTTTTCCCCAAATCACCCTCCCAATAGCTTTTTATATTTTAAACCCTAATTTGCCTCCTTTTTTTAGTTTAAAAACCTTCCCCTCCCCCCCTTCCCTGGCTTCTATTCCCCTTTGTATCCCATCCCCTTTTTACTCTCATTGTAGCTAAAAAAACTAGAAAGTGATTCTGTTTATATCTTGGGCCCCCTTTTATAAACATGTACTTTCCTGAAGCCCTATTTCAGCGTTTTTATCAAACCAATACATAACCCTCAACAAACTACTGTCTTTTGGGGCCTTCTCATATTTTGTAAAACTTTTTACCTCTTTTTCTTAAAATATGTATTACCTATAACAAAACCCCCTTTCTAAAACAAATTTCCCAATTAAAAGGGTTTTCCCATTATATTTACACCTGGCACCCCAAAACTTACCTACAGGGGGGAACCTCAAAAATCGAACATATCACATATCGAACTTTTTTCGAAAAAAAGCCCAAATTTTTCCCCAGAAAAATTTTGTCCCCTTTTAAATCGCCCGCCCCCTTTTTTTTGGAAAACCCCCGGTGCTGGATTTTGTTTTTTGGGCCCGCCTTGCCCTCGTCCCGCGCACCCCCTTTGAGCAGTCTAGCTTGAGTAAAACACTAACCCGCCGGATTTTCATTCCCCCAACTTTTTAACTATTTTTTTAATTTGTTTTAGGTGGTTTTGTGGGCTTGAAATAAGCTGCCATGGGAAAAAGGGAAACTTGCAGGGGTACCCCGGGGGTGGAAAAAAATGAGAAACCCAAGATGGAAGAAGGAAGTAATACAGAATATAAAATTGGAGTGAGATTTGTTTGGGGTTTGCCAGATGTACAGAGGACGGGTAAACCAGATTTTGTGAGACAAAAACCAGACAAACTGGGGACATTTTATTTTTGTGAGACAAAAAACCAGACAGCTGGGGCTTTTTTTTGGGGAGCAGAAACAGATGACTGGGAGTTTTTTTTTGTGAGACAGAAAAAACAGTTTGGACAGTTATTTTGTGAGACAAAAACCCCTGATGCTGGGGAGTTATTTTGGAGACAGAAACAACAACTGGGGAGTTTTTTTGTGAGAAAAACCCAGACAATTGGGGACAGTTTTTTTTGGGGAGCAGAAAAAAGACGATTTGGGGGAAGTTTTTTTGTGGGGACAAAAACAAAAACGACTGGGGATATTTTATTTTTTTTAAAGACAGAAACAAAAGGATTGAAAAGACAGTTTTTTTGGGAACTGGGCCAATGACTCTAAAGCTGGTCCTAGTGGCTTTAAAATACAGAGAAGGGAAGCAACCCCCAGAGGGGGTTTTGATACCGGAAGTCCTCATGGAGGGGGATTCCCCTTTCCCAAAACAATAACCCCAACTCCCTCTCTCCTCCCCCCATTTTCCAGATCCCCATCCCCAAACTTAAATAAAGGAAAAGTAAAAATGTTATTTTTTTTAACTAAAAAAGAGGCCGGGTTCCCCAGACCGGGCCGGGGGGGCTTTGACCCCAAACTCCCTCCAGGTAAAAATTTAAAAAGAAAAGAAATTTGTTTTGTGAAAGTAAAAGTGAAATTAACCCTCTATAAAATGTATTTTTTTTTAATTTTTTTTGGATTTCTTGAACGGATTAATTGTATTTCCCTTTAAATTTTTTAGGGAAAATTTTTTGCTTCAAATTTTTCAAATTTTCGAATTTAGAAACTAGTTTCCAAAACGGATTAATTTTGAAATTTGAGGTTCCACTGTTGTGGGTGGGGTGTTGGGAAAAATATTATATATATATATAAAAATAAAATATATATATATAAAATAATATATTTTAAAAATTTTATATATATATATATTTTAACACCACACCCCAAAACACACACAGTGGTCCCCCCCGCTTTTCGTAGTTCTCGGCAATCGAAAAATTTCGCCAATCATAGGGTTTTTTCCCCGTATAAACATGGCCCTCTACCCAACTTTATTAAAAAACTGGACTCCCCTTTTCATAGGTTGACTCCGAGTCGTGTTTTTCCGGGGAAACGCGAAACCCAGGGCGTGAGCCGGGGCGGAGCATTCTGGCATTGTTTACCATGAGCAAAGGGGCCCCTCATGGGGCTCCAGCGAAAAAATTTAAATTTCCATTTATTTTAGTGCTTGCAAGAATTTAAAAAAGCTACCATGGCTCCAAAAAAAAAAGCTCCTAGGCCAAGCCGTGGAAAAGAAGGTGAAAAAATACGATTGAATTTAAGAAAAACCCTTAAACAATATGAAAGGGGGTACAAGTGGGGGCCCGAACTGTCCAGGATTTTATAAAAAACCCTACACAACTTTTTCCCCATAGGGGCCAAGATAAAGGAAAAAAAAGGACCCTGTTTTTTGCAAAAGGGAGTAACTATGCTGAAAAAATTGAGATCACCAACAAAAAGGGTTTGAAAAAATTTTATTATTGTTTAAGGAAAAATTTTGAGAAATTTTTAAAGCAAAAATACCCCTTATAACTTAATTATTTTTAAAAAGGGCAAAGGCAGTTGCATGAAGTTTTTGGGTAAAAAAATTTGCCTGCAAATAGTGGTAAATTGGGGAGGGAAAATTTTCTGGGGTTTTTACCTTATGTCCCTTCAACATTAAAAACTTTAACCAGTTTTCTCTTTGGGGAAGCCCAATCATATTGTTTACCGTACCCCCCGGTAAAAATGTGGAAAATTTAAACCCCCCCGGGTCGCCCCCAAGTGGTCCCCCCCGACCTAAACAATCTTATCCATACTATCCCGAGCCCAAAAATGGTTTGGGTACACCCAAAAGTCCCGGGTGCACAAATTTAAATTTGGGTGGACTTAAAATTTTTAATTAGTTTAGTTTAAAATAAAGGGGGGAGGGGGGTAGGAAAAACCTTTGGAACATCCTTCAAGGAAAACATTTGTACATAACCCCCCACTTACCAGATTTTTCTCGGGGTGACCCACTTGGGGGTACTGGATCATTTCAAACCTATCTAATTATAACATAACACTACTGGCCCCATAAGTTTTTTAAAATAATTTTAGGGGGGTTTAAATTTAAAACTTGGGTGATTGATATTTCCTTTTATTTCTTCCTTTCACCATCTCAGTTTCGTTGCCCCTGCTACACCAAAAAAACGGCTTTTCTTTCCCGGGCAGACGGGGTATCCGTGGGTTTTTGCCCCGGGTTAGAAGTGGGAAACCAAAAAACTCCTTTCCCCCCCCCCGGATATCTCAGGGAAAAGGGCGCTTGCCCCCTTCTCTGTGAGAACTGCCAAGCTCCTTTATCAGTAAACCACATTCTGTTGGGACTCCCATTTTTATCAACGCACGCAAAATTTTTTCCCTTTCCTGGGTCGTCTTCGCCCCCTCCCTCTCTCTTCCCCTTCCCTTTTTTCCGGGGGGAATGGAAACCCCCCCTTTCACCCCATTTCTCTTCATTACTTTTTGAAAATGACTGATTTTACTTTCAAAAAATTCTGATACTTTCAGCCCTTTTTTTACTTGTATCTCTTGCTACCCTCTCCCCCGAAATATCCCCTGCCCCCCTGTTTTTTGTAACCTGCTATCATCCCCCCCCCCTTCTGCCATCCAATTCCCTTTGTTTCCCTTTCCCCCTCCCCCTGCAGCCGCTGTTTACCCTTTTTGGCTTACGCTTCTTTTTGATTAAAATTTAATAATAATCCATTACCCCCGGGTACGGAGTCAAAACTTCCCATTTCGGAGCAAGGCGCTCTTTTTTTCCACATCCCGCATTCTTTTAAAAAAACTCAATGTTTTATCACTGATTACTTTACCATTCACAAGACATTTAATTTTCTCCAAACTTTTTAAACAAATTAGGGGGCATCCTTTTAAGATCTGGGGCCGAAAAAATGACGGGGTTTTTAAAAACAGGGGTATTTCCCCGGGAAACACCCCTGGCCGTGCACCCTCCACCCGGTCGCACCCCCCATTTTATCAAAACCTTTTAAAAAACTCTATTCCCCGGGGCCCGAAAAATCACGTTCCCCCCTTTTTCCCCACCAGGAACAGTTAACGACACTTCTTTATTATGAAATAACCCCTATATTAATCCTTAGGCCCATGAATCCAATTTCGGGGTTCCAGCTTTCTCACTTCCTCACCATTAAAAACAACCCCGCGCCTCCCCCCCCCGCACTTTCCCGCGCATGCGCAAAAGGGAACTTTTGGTTCTACCTTATTTTCAAATACTTTTTTTGCCCCATATAGACACTTTAAAACACCTATTAGGAAACTTTTATTTTGGGAAAAAATTAAAAAAAATTTTTCCACATTGGGTGAATTTAAGGCCAGCAAAGGCGGGTTTTTGAGAATTTAAAAAACCGCGGCAAAAAAAACCGGTTGGAAAGGGCAGGGTGAGGCTCCCAAATTTCGGACCACAAAGGGGCTGAAAAATATGTAAAAAACACAAAATTCCCGGGGAAACATGGGGGCCTAAAGGGATTTGAAACCAAAAAAAAGGTTTTTTAAATTGTGAAAAAACGGGCCTCTTTTGGAAAAAAAATCCCAAAGGGGCCCTTTAAATTACACAAGGGGAAAAAGGAAAATGCCGGGACACAACCCTATGAAAAACAGGCAACGCAATTTTTGTGCTAATGCTAGTGGGGATTTCAAAGTGAAGCCATTAAAAGTGAAACCTTTTCTAAAAATTCCCAGAGGTTCAGGAAAAACAATTTTAAAGAAGAGTAAATGTGTTGTTTTGGAAATCTAATGGAAAGGCAGGGGTCAAAAGGGAAAATTTTTTGGGCCCGAGTTTTTCAATAAAGGGTTTTGGCCCTAGGGGAAAGGGGAAAGTACCCCTTTGGAAAAAAATTGGATCTAAAACTGCCCTTGCTAGTAATGGACAATGCACCCCCCTCACCCTTAAAATTTTTTTGGTGACCAAATTTCAAGGATTTTGGGGTTAAACACAGAAAAAGTTTTTCCCCCTGAAAACCACTCCCCCTCCCCCAGCCCATGGACCACCCGGTCTTTGGGCAAACTTTAAAAAATTTCCCAAAAAAAAAAAGCAATTTTTTCACCAGGTGCTTGACGGGTGACCACAACACTCACTTGACCCAAGGGGAATTTTTGGGAAGAACACTTCACCCAATCCTCCCTTTTTTGCAAAACCCCTTTAAAGGAATGGTTTTGGGGGGAGTGCCCAACCGGGACTTTAATTTCTGCCTGGAGAAAATTGGGGCCCAATTTTGTGTCGACAAGAGGGATTTTGAAGGATTTGGGACGGCCCCTAAGAGCCAAAGGTCTTTTTTGTAAAATTTTTTGTGGCCTGGGATTTCCCAGGGGGTTTTGGATGTATTTTTGGGGGATGTGGAAGAATTGGGGGAAGACCCAATAAAGAGTCGTCACGGGGACCCGCAAACTTCACGGGAAGGCAACACATCGAGCTAGAATCTTGCTGCAGGGGGAGAGGAGAAGATGGAAGAAGTCCCTTTCCCTTCAGAAATTAGAAAAAAAAATTTTTTTACTATGGGGGGTTTAAGAGGAAACTTTATGGAGAAACTCACCCTAACAAGGTTTTTTGCAAGCCGGGTTGGCCAACAGACAGGGGACAAAGTTTGGGGCCTTTTAGGGAAGTGTTAAAGAGAGGGCCAAAAACAAGCCCCCTCTCCACAGTTTTTTTGCGAGCCCGGCCCTCCAGTGCTCTCAAGGGGGTCCTAGGGCATTAAGAAACAGAGAAAAAGAAGCAACCCCAGAAAAGCAAAGGGTTTACCTGAGGTTGATGGAAGGGTTTCCCCCTTTTCCCAAAAACTATAAACAATCCACTCCTCCTCCCCTCCCCAGTCCCCCCAAACCTAAGAAAAAACTCCAAAAAAGGGAAATGTTATGCGTTAATTTTCATTCATCTTTCCCATTGATTTTTTTATGTACTACATTTTTTTTTCCCATGTAAAAAAATTTTTTTTTTTTTAATACTTCTGGGTGTCGGGAATGGTTTAAATTGTTTTACATTATTTTTTAAGGGGAAAATTGTTTTCGTAAATCGAAAATTTTCGTTTTTTAGAAACGGCCCCCAGGAACGGTTTAAATTTACAAAAAACGGGGGCCCAACTGAAAATAAGTGTACTCTTGTGTATCTTACCTTTTTTGTTTTTTTAAATGCCTATTTCTTTTCCCTAATTTAAAATAAAATTTAATGTAAACTTTTTTTTCGGGCCCATTTATTGGATATTGTATGGGTCCTGATAATAATACTTGTGGCCCCTGTGTGGAAACCCCGGGTGGAGGGACAACATTAACGTTTTTCTCTGCTCAGCCATCAAAAAAAACGGGGTATAAATCTGCTTTTGGGCCCAGCCACCCCCCACTCCGCTTTTGTTTAAAATTTTTTGGGCATGAATTTTTCTTTTACTTTTTTCCCTTCTTTTTTTGATGGCATCTAAAGGTAGTTGTTAGAAATTTTTAAAAATTAAAATTGAAAAAGGGTTATGCGATGTTAATAATAGGGCTCGGGGGCCACAGTGTAGGTAGCCGGGTGGGTGTACCCCCGCCGGGGCTACACCTCCCGGCTCCCTACACTGACTACCTCCAAAAAAATACAACTAAACCTCTCTTCCTATATTAAGACTACACATATTTTAAGGTAAATAATGAGTGAAACGTAGAAAATTTACCTCTCGGGGATGTTTTAAAAAACGTATATTAATTATAAAGAGGGGGAAAGCCAGGGCTCCTGCACCTATTTCCCTACAAATAAGTACCCCAAAACCTCTCTCCCCAACATTAAGATTAAAAATTTATTTTAAAGATAAGTAATGAATTACTGTGAATGTATTTTACTTTGGTGTTTTTAATGCCCATTCTATTACTAACTTAATTAATTTAGTGTAAACTTTTTTGTCTGGGATTTATAAAGCATTTATAAATTGGGAAAAAAAAGGCGTTCCCGGGCCCTTTCCCGCCCATGCTGCTTTTTCCCGGGGACACCTGGAACCTAAAAACCCCCATATAAGTGGGGGCCCCACTGTAAAACAGTAAAAGCTTGAAACATGTAATTTTGGGAGTGTGACCCAAGTATAAAAAAAGAAGTAGCAAGACGTTTCCTTTAAAGTTGCATGTTTATGAGACAAAAAAACGCCCCCAGCAACCCCACCCAACTGTAAAACAAATTTCAGGTTTTCCCTTTTTCACTTTACCGGCGGGCAGTAATAAAATTGAAATATATGGATTAAAACAAGGGGGGAAAGCAAAAAAAATCGGTTTTTGTTGTGTTTATGCCAGGGGGGGAAAAAATTTAGAACCCAATTTAGAAAATACTTGTAAGGTTTTCCTAAATCTAAAGTAGGGGAAAAATGGGGGGGGGGTTTTAAAGGGATAGGGTTTGTAACAAGGGGACCCCGGGGTAAATTTATAAAAGGGGGGTTTTAAAGTGAAATTTTTTTTAAAAGGGTTTTTTTTTTGTAGGGAATACATATTTTTTAAAAAGGGTTTAAAAAAAAGAATATAATAGGGCCCTAATAACAGGGGTTTGTTTTGACGCTTAAAAAAAAAGGTTGATTTATTAAATTTTTGGGTGGCAAGCTTTTTGGGGGGCAAAAAGATATGCCCAAATTAATTTTTTAGTTTTAGATGCACATTATTATCATCAAAACAAGTCTGAACCAAACCCGGTTCAAAAAGGGGCCCGCAATTGGGAGAGGTTTTTTAAAAGGGAAATGAAGAGTGCTAAAGGGAAATAAAAACAAAGGTTTTTTTAATAAAAAATGTGCCCTTTAAAAAACAAAGAGGAATTCAGTTATAGCTACATGAGAGTAAAGGTAAATTGGGGGACAAGGGGAAAGTTGTTATTGAGTAAGAAAGTGAAATTTTTTAAATTTAAACAGGAGGGAAAATTAGGGGAAGAAAATAAAAAACTGTTGGGAGAAAGATTTGGGTAGGTATAGGTAATGAGGGGGTGTGAGGGAAAATTTAAGAATGCCGTGTTATGTGGGAGAGAAGTCCGTGGGTATGGGAAAGGTGGATGTGAAGGGAAGACAAGCAATAGGAAAAAAATGAGATAGAGTAAGTAAAAAGGGGAAAAAGTTTCCAACAAGGGTTTTTTACAAAGCATTTTTGATATAAGGAGGGGGGAGTATATAGAGTAGAAATTTTAAAAGAGTGGGATAAGTAAAAAGAAGAAGCAAATGGGAAAGTGCATGAATTTTTTTCAATAAATTTTTTTTGAGAAAAAGAAAATTTTGAAGTGAAAAAAAAAGTTGAGAAAGCTAGGGAAAAAATGGATTTAACAGTTTAAAAAAAAAAAGGGAACCATTAAATTTGATGGGAGGGGGAAGGGAAATTGGGGGAAAAAGAATATTTTGAGGAATTGGGTTTAATATTGATGAAAAAGGGGGGTCCTTGAAAGCAAAGAGGCTGTCAGTCTAGGGAAATTTGGGCCCCTTTGGGCTTCTTTCCCCTGACCGAAACTAATTAAACCCCCCAATCCACCAATTTTTTCCCCCACCCCACCTTTCCCCCTACCCCCCCTTTTTTTTCCCTCTTTCCCTCCCCCTCCCCCCCCCTCCCCTTTTTTACCGTCCCATTTGTACCTCGGGGGCCTTTCCCCCTGGCATTACAGTTTCTAGGGAAGGTGGGATGCCAGGGTTTATTTCCCCCCCCTTTAGGGCCCTCAGGGGTATTTTTTGGTTTTCCATGGAAAACTGAATTTCTAAAAGGGGCCCGCCCCCCCCCCTGGATTTCCAGGAAAGTGAAGGGGGGGCCTTCGGGGAATGGATATATCTCTGGGAAAAAGCCTGTCGGTTCGGGAAGGGAACCCAAAAGGGGGTATGCATTGTGGGGGGTTTTTTTGACCGCCCATTCTTTTTTCTGCCAAGGTACCCCGGGAGATGGAGGCCTGCTATCCCGGAGCGCTCGTTTACCCGGTGGAAAAGGGGAAAATATGGCACGGGTTTTCCCTCTGCACCCCCACTACCATGAGCTAAAGCTCTCCAGATGAGGGGGGGGGGAACTTTCGGGCCCCTCCATGCATCCTAGCGACTGTCCCTCTGCTGTTTCCTTTTTTTTTTTTTTCCTTCTTAAAATAACAAGAAAGGGGATACACCCAAAAAACCCCTTTTTTAGGGGCCCTTTTCCCAGTGAAACCTTTCCCCCCCCCCAAAAACCCCCTTTTTTTTTCCACAAAAACCCGTTTTTGACTCGGGTTTGTTTCTGACCAATTTTCTCGACTCTTCCAAACCCCCGGGGTTTTTGCTTCGTCATCTGCTTTAGATTTCTGCGGCATCACCCCTTTCTTTTTCATGCCCTGCTTTTAACACACATTTCACAATATATCTGGCTTCCCCAAAAAACAGTCAACGGTTTTTTGGATCGCCCCCCCTCCCTCAGGGCAGACCGTCCCCGGTACTTTTTTCCCAAAAAGTCTAAGACAAAACCCACGACGATAGTCGATGAACCCCTCAAAAAAACCATATGTTACACTCACAAATTTTTTGTACCCGGGGTAACGACACGCAATGGACAAAATTTTTCTTTACAAAAGTCTCAAACTGATTATCTTTCTGATCAAAGGAATTTTAAAACTCTTTTACCGCATTTAGCCCAAAAAATTCCCCTTTCCCTGCCTTTGAACCCGGCCATTTGTAGCAGTACAAAAATTCAAAGCAAGTTCGTGCTCTCCTCCCCGATCACTTTCCAAAGATAACATACCAGCACTGTTCGTAAGCAATTCTTAATTTTTGATTCTTGCAGTGGTACTGTGGTCTTAAAAAACATACCATGGTACAGATATTTTTTTTCTTTCAGTGAAGATAATTTTTTGAACATTTTGCTCTTCCCGAACCCCCCCTATTCTTAAGGGTTTATTTCACATATCCTGCCCGCTCGGGGCAGAGGCGCTTTCCTAGAAAATCACTCGTTTAAAAACCTTTTAAATGCCATGAACTTCCGCCCTAAACTACATTATGGCCATCGCCTAGAGGTTTCCCTCAAAAACAGTTTTCCCCCACCCCAAAAGGGCCGTAATTTCGGCATTTTTGGGCACCCCCCTAAAAAACTGCAGATCTGCAGCAAAAGCCCCCGTCCCGTGGTGCAAACTGAAACATTCCAGTGTGTCTTGTAGTCTTTCCCCCCCTCTTGTCCCCAATTTTCAAGGAACTTCATCCTTCCCCTTTTTTCACCATTGCCAGGTCTGTCCCTAAAGGACGAAGATCCATTATCTTAAGGCCCCCCAGGGCCTTAAAACCATGGCTGTCCCCTCAACTCTGCTTTCAAGGAAAACTTCCCATGTCCCCCCTATGCTCAGGTAGCCTGAAAACCTCCAACTTCGACATCCTCCCCCTCCCAGTCCCCCTTTCCCTTTTCTTCCAGGTTTACCCCCCCGTTTCTAGGTTTTTTTGCAGTTTATCCACTGACACTCCTACCTTGCCAAACCCCTTTTCCCACTTTTACTTTCACTCGTTTGCCCCTCTTCTTCTACGAGACCTTGCAGAAATTGCACCTTTTTTTTCGGTCCATCCCGTACAAACTATCTTTTACCCGGACCTAGTTCTTGCCCCCTTTTCCAGCTCTCACACGAAGGTGGAGGTTAAAAACCCCCCCCCCGTGGGATTCCCCCGTTTCCCCTCCCCCCCTTCCCTCCATAGGTTTTCCCTCCAACCTCCTTCCTCTCCTGTTAAAACTGCAGGACTCTTTTAAACCCCCCCCCCCCGCAACTCTCCAGTTTATACTCTCGCCCCCCCCAGATCTCTTTGGTTTCCTCCATAGTTTTCCCCCCAAAATTCCTTCAATGGCCCCTTCCTTTTCTTGATACATAGCATCATTTTGGGTTCCTTAGCAGCCCGAACGTTAGATGCTATCTCCCCGCTAATAGAGAAAAAGACACCCCCGATGGACAAAACCCTCCCGGGCCCCCTTCTACCCCCTTTATTTCCCTGACCCTCCAAAAATCTGTTTCCCCCCCGCAACATTCATTTCTTCTTTCTTTCACCTTACTGTTGCCCCCATTTCTTTTACTTTACTGAAACCTTTAAAGCCCATAGGTTTTTTTTTCGTTTCCTTTTTGTTGCCATTTTTTTTTCTGGGACAAAATGTTTTTTACAAGGAGTATTCGTGGGCCCTTTGGGTCAAATTTAGGAAACCCCAAGTGTTTGGCTTTCAGGGGTTTCCCCGTAAAGTTTGGGTTGCAAAAGCCCCAAAATTCGTTTTGCTGTCATTCCTCGGTTTTGGACTAATGCTATTACATTTCCTTTTAGATCCTTTACCCCGCGAAACTTTTTAAAGAAAAAAACGCTTCTTGTGGGACGTTGATTTAAACCCCAAACAACAAATTTTTTTCTCATTCCCTGCTGCATTATAAATGGGAAACTCGATTTTTTTACACAGAAAGGCTTACAGTTTTTCTCCCACTTTCTCCCCCCTAGCATTCCCGTATTTCTGATATTGCGTTTTTTTAAATTTTTTCTCTAACCACCAACCCCTCTTGCGGGGAGGGGCCCACTGCGACTCCGCGTGATCAGTTGGGACTCTTCTCGCTTCTCACCCTCTTTTATGTTTTTTAAAAACAGTGCTCCTAAACCCCTTTTTAACTCCGTACTCAGCTCTCCCCCTGGGTTGATCTTTTCCCCCCCGTTCCTCACCCATTTTCACTTGTTTCCCTTGGGCCCCTTCTTTCCCGGGTTTTTCATGATATGATCACTTTTTCCCATCCTTCTTACTTCCTACATATACCCGACTGTTTTCGTACCCTTCGTTGGCAATTTGCCTTTAGCAATTGGGGAAATTTTACTCCCCCTTTTTAAACCCCCTGTTTCGAGGACCTTCTTTTTGTTTTTTATTATTTAACTGGCAAACCCCAAATTTTTGACCTTTTGTCTTAACTGCACCCACGGGGCTCTTCCCCCAAACCCCTTTGGGAGGCATTCCAATGTGCATACCTTTGGCAGTCTCCTATATGTCCCGTGCAGTGCATTTAAAATGTGCTGGGGTGGGGCCGTTATCGAAAATAATGTACTGCGGGGTGTCCCGTTGGATTTTTAAAAGGGGAAAGGGAGTTGCTCGCACATCAAACCGGGAACACTATTAAACGCACATGTTTGGCCCAACTACTTGTCCCACCAAATTTCCTCATCTTCCCCCTGTGTGGGGACTTGGAAAAAAGGGGGAGAAATTGTGTGGCAAGTACACTCCAGACTCTGCTCCCTTTTGCAGGTTGCTGGAGTTGATGTTTGCAGAACCCTAAAAGTTGCCACAAAATCAGAACATTTTGGGCCCTATCTTTCCCCAGGGGTTTCCCCCTCTGGGCCTCATTTTTTGCGTCTAAGCCTGCCAAAAAGCATTGCCCTTAAATTTTTTCCTCTGATGGAATTGGAGCCGTATAATGTACCTTTTTTTTCCCTAGAATTTGGGGTCCAAAGCTTTCCATTTGCTGGGTGTTGGCAGTGGGAAACCCGAGATATCCACATAGGGAAATTTACAACATCTCCATTCTACTGCCCTTTCCTGTTCTTTTTTTCTTTTTCAATTTTTATTTTGGAGTGAGGGGGTTTTCTCTCAACAATGGAAAATTGGGTGTTGTAATACCGTTTCACAACCAGGGGACCTTGGGGGTTGACACCTCCCCACTATCATCCCTTTTCCCTGACCATGGGGTGTGGGAAGGGGAGGAACGTTGGTAAAAAAATGACTGAAATTGGGGTTTTAAAGACTCACAATAACCTTTTTCCCCCCCAAACCCAAAGTGGGGTTTTTCAAAGGGCCCCTCTACCTTCCCTCCCTTGCTTCACTTAATACATATGTTTGAAATCCCTTTTCTAACAAAACCCCTTTTGTCGTGTGGTCTTTTTTGATCTAGAGAAGGATATGAGACCCCTTTGGGGGTATAAATTCTTGCCCAAGCCAAACTCCTTACCCCGCACGGGAGTCTAAAAAAAACTTCATCACCTGCTTTCTTGTCCGATAGACCCTTTTTTGAGTTTTGTTTGGGGCCTTTGCTTTCCCCCCGGACTTTGTACAAGCCCAAAGGGGGTCCGCAAGGTTTTTGTCCTCAGCACTACCCCTTTTTTCTTAGCTAAAAATGCCTAACTTCCATTGCATTTTTGGTCATCACTTTAAAGTGACTAGTAGGAGCCTCCCTCCCGGTTTTATAGACCAAGTCTCCCCTTGGACCACTTCTCATTTGGGTTTTAAAAAAACTAGTATGAAAACCCCCATTCATTACCTTCTCCCAGACGTCCCTTTTCCTGGATACTCCATTGTACTTACACGGTTTTACGTAAATTTCCGGGATGGATACGTCAAGTTTCACCGGGTTCCTTTGATCGCCGGCTGACGTGGAACCTCACATTTTTTCTTTAAAAAAACAACTTGGGCCCTTGGGCGGCTGAAAACGCCTTAAGGGTTTTCGCAATCGTTCATGGGGAGGGAGATTGTCACAAAACCCCCCCCATTTGCATTCCCCCCTATTTTTGTCCAAGCCAATTACAGTGACCAAGTCTTTTCCCGCGGCCCGCTCCCACAACTCTTTTTTAAGTTAGAATTTTCCCTCATCACCAAGGGCTCCGTCGGGGCTTTTGGGGGCCCTTTTTTTTCATTTCCCGGGTTTAAAGCCTCATGCAGAGGCGAATGTTTCCCTTTCCCCGGCTTTTTTCGTTGTGATGCCCATTTTTGTTATTTTTTTCCACACTCATGATCTTTGTGTTTCCCTTTCCCCATGTAGGTTGGGCCAATATTTGCAGAAACCCACTGTTTTTTCAATGCCCTTTCCTACCCCGACCATTTTTTTTCTTTGCAAAACACTCATTTTGAATTTTTCTCTCCATTTCCCCCCTTGCTTTCTTTAGTGTCTGCCTTTTTTCCCCTTTCCCCCTTTGGGGAAATTCCGACAGGTCATGGGCTCCCCCCCCCCACGGCACCAAAGTTTTTTTACCTCGCCTGCTTTTCATTTTCCTTTTCTCTTCTCGAGCACTTCCGGTCACGTGCTCATGCCATTTCCCGTTATACAGATGGTTCTAAATCTGCTATGGGGTTTTGGGGGTTTAGGGACTTTCCCCCGATGATGTCGGGGGCCACTTGTTGGACTTTACCCATGTTTTTAAATGCAATTGTAAAGCCCCCCTCATAGCGCTTTTTCCCTAATTAAAATTTTTGTTCCCCCTTTTGATGTTGATGATTCCCTTTTGGATTCTCCCCTGTGCTTTTAAAACCATTAAAAAAATTTTTGACTCCTCTCATCCCTTATCCCCTTTATATTCAAAAAATGGGTTTCGACATGGGCTAGCAAAGGGAAAAAAGATGTCATTTTCCCGCTGGGGCCCTGGGCACTTTGGTGTCAGGGGAATGAGCAGGGGGAGATCCTTTTTGCGAGGTCGTGGTGCAAAGATCTCCCCCTTTTTCCCTTTTTTTAAAGGGGGGGAATTTCCCTACAGAGGGTATTTTTTTCCCAATTTATCTCTGCCCGTCCCCCGCTCCATTGGCAACAAAGGGGGTCTGGCAAATGCCATAGAAAAATTTCACCTATTTTAAAAAGCTTTTTTGGTTTGTAGCCAAACTTTTCCACCACCATTTTTCCGTTTTTCGGGAACGGCCCCTCTCCTGGGTCCCGCATTGGTTAAAACGCACCTTACCCATGGGGAAACTCCCTGGAAAAACCTCCCTGTTCCCCCTCTTGAGGTTTTTTTAGATCCCCATTTTTATTTTTCACTTCCTTTTCGATTGCCCAGTTTTCCAGCAAAAATCGCAGGAAATTTTTCCCCCAACAAAGCCCCCACCCCACCACTCTATTTTATTTTTCCCCACTTGCAGACAAACCCCCCTTAGACTTTCCCCAAACCTTTTTTACTCTTTGTTTACATCTGCCCTTAAATTTTACAACTTTTTACACATAGCACTTAGCGTCCCTTTCCAAACCCTTTTCTTTTCCCCCCACCTCTGAACCCCTCTCCAAATTAGCTGATTTAAAATGCACTACATACTGCCCGCAGCACTGTATGAAACCCCTTTTCAGTTTAAAACGTTTTTTTTCTATAATAATAATTTAGGAGCAAGGAAGAGCGGGGCGAAATGGGAAGGGCGTGAGGGGGTGGGGAGAAAGAAAGGGGGGAAAGCAGCTGGAATTGAATCAAGCAGGATTTAAAGATCAGGTAAGGGTATAGTTTTGGAGTGGTTGGGGCATTTGTTGAAAAAATGTAAAAAGGGGGAGGGGGGAAGGAAATTTCCCGAGAGCATTACATGGTTTTAAATCCCTTTTGGGTAAAGAAAAAAGAGGGTAAAAGATTTTTAATTTTAGAAAATAAGCCTGTTTAGTATACCAGGGAAAGTTATGGTAGGGGATTGTAGCAAAAAAACTAAGGGTAAATACAGGGTTTCGATGAACAAAAAGAAAAATTTTTTTTTGTATTTATGGATTTAGAAAATATGAAAAGGGAAACAAAGTGGCTGATGTTTTTCAGGTATATGGAATAAGTGGGAGGTTTTCTTTAAAGGCACTTTAAATTTTTTATGAAATAGTGGGGGTTCAGGGGTTTGGGGATGTAGGGAAAAGGGGGGATATTTTTCCAGTAAAAATAAAGGGCCCTTTGACAGCAATACATATGTCACCCATGTTTGGGTTTAAAATATTTAAATTTAAAGGGGTTGTAAAAGAAAAAAATGCCCAATGTTTGGGGGGAAATTATACGTTAAAAATAAAGAACTAATACAATAGGGGGGGTCACAGTTTTTCTATTTTTTCTGATGATGCAGTGCTTCTGGGAAATTCCCGAAAAAAGTTGCAAAATTGGGAAACGAATTTTGGGGGGGTAGTAAAGGAAAAAAAACAAAAACCCTTTTTGGGTTTCCCGGGCCCTACTAGTACGGCTTTTAAAAGCCGGGTTTTTTTAAAGTACTATACGCCAAAAAACTAGGGGGCCCTCAAAACTTGAGAGAAAGCGGGGAGGGATACATATTAAAAAAGGGGGCAAAGTGGTCAGTGTGCGCGGGATAAAAAAATCCGCAGCACACAGTGTGTAATGAAAAAAAAAAAATTGACCGGGTTTTTTGGGTTAAAAAAGGACTTTTCCCGGGAATTTTTCGTATGGTAAATTTTTTGTTTTTAAATAATTTTAGTTTTTCCTGGGCTCATTTATGAATGGAAGATATATTACCCGAAATTGAGATGTTTTTACTGGGTTTTTCAAAGAAAAATTTAAACCCCTTTAAATTGAGCTCAAAAGCGAAGTGTTCGTTTTTTACCAAATTCGAAAGAAAAAAATCAGCTATGGGGTCCCAAAACACATCAACTGGGGTCTAAAAATTCTTTCACAAGTGCGCTGATATTATTTTTACCAATTTTTAAAACCAATGCAGTAGTCTGCATAACAGTAAATCTTCTATTTTTTGTGAGAAAAAAATTCAAAGGTGGAAAGCCAAAAAAAATGTAAGAGGGGCAAGGGGACGTAACCCAATGAAAAAGAGGAAATGTTTTTTTAGGGGCCCGGAAAAGTCTTTTTTTGTTTATTCTGGGAAACCCCCTTTGGGAAAAAGGCATCTTTTGAAAATTTTTGTGAAATTGGGGGAAAATTGCTAAATTCTGACCACTGAAAATGAATTGGGTATTTGGAAAAACGGTAAATGGGGTTTTTTTTTTCTTGCAACTCATTCCATAGAAAAGATGGAGTTCTAGGGAAAATATTTTTGTTTTTTTGTCGACAAGGGACACTGAATTGGCCCCAAAAAAAGGGCCCCAAAGTGGGCAAAATCGCCGATGCGTAAACAAGTCCCGAGACCGCTAACTTAGCAGAGCATAATTTTGGAAGTTTTCCCCTCAAATTTCATATTTTTGGTGTCATTAGGGCGGGAAAAAATTCTTTTAACTTTTTTAAGAAAAAAAATTTTTTTTTTTTGAAAATTGGCTTTTGGGGGGCCTGGGGGTTAACGCCCTCCAACCTTTACACGGTGAGGGCCTTGGGTTTTGATTCCACCAGAGTAGAAACATTGGGCTGTTTCTTTTTCCCCCTGTTTTCCCATGTTCCCCCCTCAGGGAAAAAAGGGTACCTGGGTGTTTTGTCCCACGGGTGGGTTTGCATCCTGGGACACTGACCCCCAAGGGGCCTGGTCACAGACCGGGGCCCCGGGGGCGTTGGGCCCCCGGAAAATCTCTCCAGATAAACTCCAGATAAGACCCTGAAAAACAAGTCTCTGAAGGGCCTTTCAACCCCGAAAGGGTTAAAAGTGAAAATAGGAAAGAGCAAGGTGTGAGAGTAACAAAAAAAAAATTTGGTAAACGAAGGTTGGTTTTCAGAAGGGAAAAGGGCCTTAAAGGAGGAAGTGAAAAATTTTTTGTATCTAAGGTGGACTTTGCACAAGTGCCTCATGAAAGACCAATGAACCATAAATTGGCAAGGGAAAAAAAGGCAAGGAGTGGGAAGAGGCATTTTGGGGGAAAGTTATTCATAGGAGGCAAAAATGGGGGGAATGAATCAGGAGTATGTATGTAGTGAATATTAACCTTTTCAGGGTCCAGAGGCCAAATTTCAAAGTGTGCACCAGGGTCCAAGAATTTTCAAAAAATAATTTTGTCATTTTTTCTTATGAAATGGTAGAGAATCTTTTTCTGAAGGTAATAAAACAAAAACTACGAAATTTGATGGAAAATTGACGAAATTATGCTCTCACAAATTTTGATGTGTCGGCGATATTTACGCATCAGTGATTTTGCTGAATTTGACTCCCATTTTAGGCTAATTACAGTATTCCAGTCAACCAAATTCTTAGCTATTTCACTAGTATTACCTGGAGTTTACCTGGAGAGAGTTTCGGGGGTCAATGCCCCCGCGGCCCGGTCTGTGACCAGGCCTCCTGGTGGATCAGCGCCTGATCAACCAGGCTGTTGCTGCTGGCTGCACGCAAACCAACGTACGAGCCACAGCCCGGCTGATCAGGAACTGACTTTAGGTGCTTGTCCAGTGCCAGCTTGAAGACTGCCAGGGGTCTGTTGGTAATCCCCCTTATGTGTGCTGGGAGGCAGTTGAACAGTCTGGGGCCCCTGACACTTATTGTATGGTCTCTTAACGGCAGTGACACCCCTGCTTTCTTTGGGGGGGAGGGTGCATCGTCTCCCCAAGTCTTTGTTTTCGTAGTGAGTGATTTTCGTGTGCAAATTCGGTACTAGTCCTCTAGGATTTTCCAGGTGTATATAATCATGTATCTCTCCCCCTGCGTTCCGGGGAATACAGGTTTAAAACCTCAAGCGCTCCCAGTAATTGAGGTGTTTTATCTCCGTTATGCGCGCCGTGAAAGTTCTCTGTACATTTTCTAGGTCGGCAATTTCACCTGCCTTGAAAGGTGCTGTTAAGTGCAGCAATATTCCAGCCTAGATAGAACAAGTGACCTGAAGATGTCATCATGGGCTTGGCCTCCCTAGTTTTGAAGGTTCTCATTATCCTTCCTGTCATTTTTTCTAGCAATGCGATTGATACAATGTTTTGGGTCCTCGAAGGTGAGATCCTCCGACATAATCACTCCAGGTCTTTTACGTTGGGTGTTTCGCTCTATTTTGTGGCCAGAATTTGGGGTTTTGTTGGGATGAAGATTTAATTTTTCCCCATGTTTACCATATCTGAGTAATTGAAATTTCTCATCGTTGAACTTCATATGTTTTCTGCAGCCCACTGAAAGATTTGATTGATGTCCGCCTGGAGCCTTGCAGTGTCTGCAATGGAAGACACGTCATGCAGATTCGGGTGTCATCTGCAAAGGAAGACAAAGGTGCTGTGGCTGACATCCTTGTCTATGTCGGATATGAGGATGAGGAACAAGATGGGACTAGTACTGTGCCTTGTGGAACAGAGCTTTTCACCGTAGCTGCCTCGGACTTTAACTCTGTGACGACTACTCTCTGGTTCTGTTAGTGAGGAAAATTTTAGATCCATCGACCGACTTTTCTGTTATTCCTTTAGGCGCATTTTGTGCGCTATTACGCCATGGCCCACACTTGCCCGAAGGCTTTGCAAAGTCTGTATATATTACATCTGCATTCTTTTTGTCTTCTAGTGCATTTAGGACCTTGTCGTAGTGATCCAGTAGTTGAGACAGACAGGAGCGACCTGTTTCTAAACCCATGTTGCCCTGGGTTTGTGTAACTGAGGTTTCTAGATGGGGGGTGATCTTGCTTCTTAGGACCCTTTCAAAGATTTTTATGATATGGGATGTTAGTGCTATTGGTCTGTAGTTCTTTGCTGTTGCTTTACTGCCCCCTTTGTGGAGTGGGGCTATGTCTGTTGTTTTTAGTAACTGAGGGACGACCCCCGTGTCCATGCTCCCTCTCCATAGGATGGAAAAGGCTCGTGATAGGGGCTTCTTGCAGTTCTTGATGAACACAGAGTTCCATGAGTCTGGCCCTGGGGCAGAGTGCATGGGCATGTCATTTATCGCCTGTTCGAAGTCATTTGGAGTACTGTACTTCTATTCTGTCGATTGAGCACAAGAAGTTGCCAAGTCAACTGTTTCAACAACAAAATAAAGTGACTGGAAATTGGTAATTTGGCCAATTTAACACAAAGATCAAAATATTCCAATTTCAAAATGGGGTCCAGAATAAACAATGCAGGAATTCCTGGCACTAAACTAACAGTTCTTCTGTTCATTAGTTACATTTTCAGGCTTTACTAATGAATTCCATTTTGATTTTTTAATCATATAATGAATTTTTATTCAAACCACAAAATAATTTTTGTTTTGCAATACTGTAATGTATAAATAATATCCCCACATTTGTGAATGTAATTAGACCCACCAGCTGTCATGTATTAGACTTGTGAGGTCATTTGTTTACTCTTGAACATCGGCAAAATTTTAACGTTTCTGCTACTTGAGCTCAGTTTTTAAGCCATTTCCAGTAATAAAACCAATCAAAATCATCTCTATTTCTGTAGTACATCTTCCATTCTATCAAATGAGACCAAGAAATTGCAAATACAATTATAAAAAACATACGAAAAAACACTGCAAAGTTGCTGTTTTAAATCGAAAATTATGGTCTCAGTTTTTTCTCTCATATGCACTCTGCTGCAGGATTTGTTTTATATGTGGTGCACACATACCACATAATGTATTCTCCATATCTAGGCCCAAATTTACTGCTCCAAAGCTCATGAGTAAGCTGAGTCAGGCGTAATCTATGGTTTTACCCAAGTAAAAACCCAGATCTCGGCAGGACCCCAAAGGGTTTTAAAAGGTATAAAATACCACGGTTTTAGTTTAGACACCAGCATATGTGTCCTTAAAATAGCAAAAGTATTATGTCATATAT
>NW_026507618.1:0-16073 GCF_026875155.1 Cherax quadricarinatus
CCACATATATGCTTCAATGTAAACACTTGATCTACACATCCCTACCCACTCTGAAGCCTCCTTGCTCATCCGCAATTCTACATTCTGTCTTACCTCTAATTCTTTCAATTATAACCCCACCGTATACTTTTCCTGGTATACTCAGTAAACTTATTCCTCTCTCTCTCTCTCTCTCTCTATATATATATATATATATATATATATATATATATATATATATATAATATTATATATATATATATATATATATATATATATATATATGACCAGGTCATTCAATGCAGGGACTGACTGGTCAATGAAGCCCTGAGTTTACTTCCCGTAAACACAAATGAGGAAGACATGACAACGAAGCACCATGAGGAAGATATGGAATGTAGAACAGGCAGGGAGTGAAGAACAAAAAGTGAAGAACAAGCAAGGAGTGGAGAACAGGGAGTGTAGAACAGGGAATGGAGAACACTAAGTGTAGAACAAACAGGGAGTGAAGAACAAGCAAGGAGGGAGTGGACAACAGACAGTGGAGAACAGGGAGTGTAGAACAGGCAAGGAGTAGAGAACAGGCAGGGAGTGGACAAAAAGCAGCGGACAACAGGCAGAGAGTGTAGAACATGCAGGGGATGGAGAACAGGCAGGGGGTGTAGAACAGGCAGGAAGTGTAGAACAGGCAGGGGATGGAGAACATCGAGTATAGAACAGGCAGGGAGTGTAGAACAGGGAGTGTAGAAGAGGCAGGGAGTAGAGAACAGGCAGGGAGTGGAGAACATGCAGGGAGTGTAGAACAGGCAGGAAGTGTAGAACAGGGAGTGGAAGACAGGCAGGGAGTGGAGAACAGGCAGGGAGTGGAGAACAGGCAGTGGAGAACAGGGAGTGTAGAACAGGCAGGGAGTGGAAAACAGGCAGTGGAGAACAGGGAGTGGAGAACAGGCAGTGGAGGACCGGGAGTGGAGAACAGGCAGTGGAGAACAGGCAGTGGAGAACAGGCAGTGGAGAACAGGCAGTGGAGGACAGGCAGGGAGTGTAGAAAAGGCAGGTGGTGGAGAACAGGCAGTGTAGAACAGGCAGGAAGTGGAGAACAGGCAGTGGAGAACAGTGGAGAACAGAAAGAGGAGAACAGGGAGTGTAGAACAGGCAGGGAGTGGAAAACAGGCAGTGGAGAACAGGGAGTGGAGAACAGGGAGTGGAGAACAGGCAGTAGAGGACAGGCAGTGGAGGACAGGAAGTGGAGAACAGGCAGGGAGTGTAGAAAAGGCCGGTGGTGGAGTACAGGCAGTGGAGAACAGGCAGTGGAGAACAGGCAGTGTAGAACAGGCAGGGAGTGGAGAACAGGCAGGGAGTGGAGAACAGGCAGGGAGCAGAGAACAGGCAGGGAGTGTAGAACAGGCAGGGAGTGGAGAACAGGCAGGGAGTGGAGAACAGGCAGTGGAGAACAGGGAGTGTAGAACAGGCAAGCAGTGGAGAACAGGCAGGGAGTGTAGAAAAGGCAGGGGTGGAGAACAGGCAGGGAGCATAGAACATGCAGGGAGTGTAGAACAGGCAGGGATAGAGAACATGCAGGGAGTGGAGAACAAGCAGGGAGCGTAGAACAGGGAGTGGAGGACAGGGAGTTCAGAACAGGAAGTGAAGAACAGGCAAGGAGTGTGGAACAGACAGGGAGTGTGGAACAGGCAGGGAGTGTAGAACAGGCAGGGAGTGGAGAACATGCAGTGGAGAACAGGGAGTATAGAACAGGCAGGGAGTGGGAAAACAGGCAGTGGAGAACAGGGAGTGTACAACAGGCAGGGAGTGGAAAATAGGCAGGGAGTGTAGAACAGGCAGAGAGCGGAGAACAGAGAGAGCGCGGAGAACAGTCAGGGAGTGGAGAACAGGCAGGGAGTGGAGAACACGCAGGGAGCGGTGAACAGGCAGTGGAGAACAGGGAATGTAGAACAGGCAGAGTGGAGAACAGGCAGGGAGTGGAGAACAGGCAGTGGAGAACAGCAGGGAGTGGCGAACAGGCAGGGAATGGAGAACAGGCAGAGTGGAGAAAAAGCAGGGAGTATAGAACAGGCAGTGGAGAACGGGAGTGTAGATCAGGCAAGTGGAGAACAGGGGAGTGGAGAACAGTGGAAAAACAGCAGTTGTAGAAAGGAGGAAGTGTTAGTTGAACAGGGAGGGAGGACAGGAAGGGGAGTTGTAGAACAGGGAAGGAGGTTAGAACAGGCCAGGAGTGTTAGAACAGGCAGGGGTGTAGAACAGGCAGGGAAGTGTAGAACAGCAGGGAGTTTAGAACATGCAGGGAGGTCGTAGAACATGCAGGGGTGTAGAACTGCAGTGAGTGTAGAACAGGCAGGGTGGGGAGTGTTAGAAACAGGCAGGGGAGTGTAGACCAGGCAGGGAGTGTAGAACAGCGGGAGTGTAGAACGGCAGGGAGTGTTTAGAAACAGGCAGGGGTGTAGACAGGCAGGGACGTGTAGAACAGGCAGGGAGTGTTGAACTGGCAGGGAGTGTAGACATGCAGGGAGGTAGAAACATGCAGGGAGTGTATAATTTTAGACACAGGAGGGAGTTTTTTTTAAGTGGTAGAAAAAGCAGGAGTTGTAAGACAGCAGGAGTGTTGTACAGGCAGGGAGTGTTGAACTGCAGTGAGTGTAGAACATGCAGGGAGTGTTAGAAAAGGCAGGGAGTGTAGAACAGGGCCAGGGAGTGTAGAAACAGGCAGGGAGTATGTTTGAACAGGCAGGGAGATTAGGAACAGGCAGGGAGTGTAGAAACAGGAGGGAGTGTAGAACAGGCAGGTGAGTGTTAGAACAGGCAGGGATAGTGTAGACATGCAGGGAGTGTAGAACAGGCAGGGAGGTAGAACAGGCAGGGAGTGTAGAACAAGCGGAGTTGTTAGAACGGCCAGGGAGTGTAGAACAGGCAGGAGTGTAGAACTTGCGGGGTAGTGGTAGAACAGGCAGGGAGTGTAGAACATGCAGGGAGTGTAGACAGGAGGGAGTGTAACTTGCAGGGAGTGTTGAACATGCAGGCGAGAGTAGAACATGCAGGGAGTGTAGAACAGGCAGGGAGTGTAGAACATGCAGGGAGTGTAGAACAGGCAGGGAGTGTAGAACAGGCAGGGAGTGTAGAACAGGCAGGGAGTGTAGAACATGCAGGGAGTGTAGAACATGCAGGGAGTGTAGAACATGCAGGGAGTGTAGAACATGCAGGGAGTGTAGAACATGCAGGGAGTGTAGAACATGCAGGGAGTGAGAACAGGCAGGGGTGTAGAACAGTAGGTGGGAGTGTTAGAAGGCAGAAAGTGTAGAAACATGCCAGGGAGTGTAGAACATGCAGGGAGTGTTAGAACATGCTGGAGTGTTGAAACATGCAGGGATTGTTAGAACATTGCAGGGAGTGTAGAACATGGCCAGGGGAGGTGTAGAAAGGCAGGGGGTGTATGTAGAAACATGCAGGGAGTGTAGAAGAACATGCAGGGAGTGTAGAACATGCAGGGAGTGTAGAACATGCAGGGAGTGTAGAACAGGCAGGGAGTGTAGAACAGGCATGAGTGTAGAACAGGCAGGGAGTGTAGAACGGGCAGGGAGTGTAGAACGGGCAGGGAGTGTAGAACATGCAGGGAGTGTAGAACAGGCAGGGAGTGTAGAACAGGCAGGGAGTGTAGAACAGGCAGGGAGTGTAGAACAGGCAGGGAGTGTAGAACATGCAGGGGAAGTGTTTAGAACAGGCAGGGGAGTGTAGAACATGCAGGCGAGTGTAGAACAGGCAGGGAGTGTAGAACATTCTTGGAGTGTTAGAACTGGCAGGGAGTGTAGAACAGGCAGGAGTGTAGAACATGCGGGAGTGTGAGCATGAGGGAGTGTTAGAACAGGCAGGGAGTGTGTCAGAAATGCAGGGAGTGTAGAACAGGCAGAGAGTAGAGTGTTAGAACAGGCAGGGAGTGTAGAAACAGGAAGGAGTGTTAGAACAGGCAGGGAGTGTGGAACAGCAGGGAGTGTGGTACATGCAGGGAGTGTAGAACAGGCAGGGAGTGTAGAACAGGCAGGGAGTGTAGAACAGGCAGGGAGTGTAGAACATGCAGGGAGTGTAGAACATGCAGGGAGTGTAGGAACAGGCAGGTGTGTAGAACAGGCAGGGTTGTGTAGATCATGCAGGGAGTGTAGAACATGCAGGGAGTGTAGAACCTGCAGGGAGTGTAGTAACATGCAACAGGAGTGTAGAACAGGCAGGGAGTCTGTAGAACATTGCAGGGAGTGTTAGAACAGGATAGGGAGTGTAGAACTTGCAGGGAGTGTAGAACATGCAGGGAGTGTAGAACATGCAGGGAGTGTAGAACATGCAGGGAGTGTAGAACATGCAGGGAGTGTAGAACATGCAGGGAGTGTAGAACATGCAGGGTGTGTAAAACATTGCAGGGAGGTGTAGAACATGCAGGAGTGTAGAACATGGCAGGGAGTGTTGAAATGATGCAGGGAGTGTAGAACATGCAGGGAGTGTAGAATATGCAGGGAGTGTAGTACAGCGCAGGAGCTGATACGAAAACAGGCAGGTGGAGTGATAGAACATGCAGGGAGGTAGATCAGGCAGGGGTGTGGAATGAACATTTGCAGGGAGTGTTTAGAACATGCAGGGAGTGTAGAACAGGCAGGGATGTGTAGAACAGGCAGGGTGTGTAGAACATGAAGGGAGTGTAGGAACAGGCAGGGAGGTGTTAGAACAGGCAGGGAGTTGTAGAACATGCCAGGGAGTGTAGACATGCAGGGAGTGTAGATCTGCAGGGAGTGTAGAAACATGCAGGGAGTGTAAGAACAGGCAGGGACGTGTAGAACATGCAGGGAGTGTTAGGAACATGAAAGGGAGTGTAGAACAGGCAGGAGAGTGTTTAGAATGGCAGAGTTTGAACAGGCAGGGAGTGTTCAGAACATGCAGGGTGTGTAGAACAGGCAGGGAGTGTAGAACAGGCTGGGAGTGTAGAACATGCAGGGAGTGTTAGAACAGCAGGGAGTGTAGAAACAGCAGGGAGGTGTTAGAAACATGGAGTGTAGAATAACAGGAGGGATATGTAGACAGGCAGGGAGTGTTTAGAACAGGCAGGGTGGGTGTGAACTGCAGGGAGTGTAGAAAATGCAGGGAAGTGTAGAAAGAACATTGCAGGGAGGTTAGAACAGGCAGGGAGTGTAGATACATTGCAGGAGTGTAGTCAGGAGGGAGTGTGAACAGGCAGGATGGAGTGTTAGAGCATGCAGGGAGTGTAGAACAGGCAGGGAGTGTAGATACTGGCAGAGTGTAGAACATGCAGGGGTGTAGAACAGGCAGGGAGTGTTAGAACATGCTGGGGTGTCGAACAGGAGGGAGTGTAGAAAACATGCAGGCGAGTGTAGAACAGGCAGGGTGTGTAGAACATGCAGGGAGTGGAGAACATGCAGGGAGTGTGAACAGGCAGGGAGTGTAGAACGTGCGGGAGGTGTTAGAACATGCAGGGAGGTAGAAACAGGCCAGGGAGTGTAGAACATGCAAGGAGTGTAGAACATGCAAGGGAGTGTAGATACAGGCAGGGGAGTGTAGAACATGCAGGGAGTGTAGACCAGGCAGGGAGTGTGAACAGGCAGGGAGTGTAGAACGGCAGGGAGTGTGGAAACAGGCAGGGAGTGTAGAACTGGCGGAGTGTAGAGAAAGGCAGGGAGTGTATGTAGAACAGGCAGTGAGGGTAAGAAACATGCAGGGAGTTTGTAGAACACGGCAGGGAGTGTTTGACCAGGCAGGGAGTGTAGAACAGGAAGGTTTTCCGTGGTAAGTTGGTAAGTTTCTTTTGCTGTCTCTTAAAACACGCTAAGATAACAGGGAATATCATTGTTACTCCTAATTACACTTTGGTTCACAATTCACAGACACGAACATGCTCTATATATATAAACATCTTAGGTTTTTTCTCTTTTTCTAAATAGCTCTTGTTTTTCTTTTTTATTTCTTTCTATTGTCATGGGGAAGTGGAAGGAAATCTTTCTCCGTAAAGCCATGCGTAGTCGTATGAGGCGACTAAAATTGCCGGCGAGAATGGGCTAGTAACCCTTCTCCTGTATACAATTACTAAAAAAAGAGAGAAGAAACATACTTTAAATAAAAACTGGTTGCTTAATGTGCGTGGATGTAGTGCGATGACAAGAAACAGATGATGCTGATGTTATGATTGAAATGAAGTTGGATGTCCTGAGCCCTAGCGAAAAAAAGCTGAAGGGGGTCGGAGAGTTTCCAGTGGGGGAATTAAATGGGATTAAATATGGAGTAATCTGAGAGAGTTAGAGCAATGGAAGGGGTAGCAAGTAATGTTATATGATCAGATATGGAAGGAGACGAAAAGAGAATATGAATTGTGTAAATTCAAGATTATGTGGATTTTATTATGAAAAGTATAGGTTGGATGCGAGATAGTGGGTCATAATAAGCGTTGTATGCACCTGGAGAAGAGAAGGAATGCAGAGGGAGAGGGAGATTTTGGGGAGATGTTAAGTGTATGTAAGGAGCCTTGGAACCAAAGTAGAGAGTAATTGTGGTTAGGGGATTGAATGCTAAAGTAGGAGAGAAACTTTTAGAGAGGGTTGTGGTAGGTAAGTTTGGAGAGTGCCAGGTGTAAATGATTAAGGGTTTCTCGGAGCCCTTTGATTGAACTTTGATTAGAAAGGGTGTTTAGTTTTATAGGTAATACATATTTTAAAATGAAAAAGAGGATAAATACGTATACACGTATGATGGTAGGGCGAAATGACAGTAGTTTGTTGGTATTATGTATATTGGTAGATAAAGACTGTTGAGTAGACTTCTGGGATGTACATGTTTATAGAGGGGCCACAGAAATATCAGATTCACTTTCTAGTTGTAGCTACACTGTGAGGTAAAAGGTTGATGGGATACACGGAGAATAGAAGAATCAGGGAAGAGAGAGGTGAAGGTTTATAACTAAAAAGAGGAGGCAGGTAGGGTACGTTAAAACAGCTATTGGAGGATAGATGGCTATGAGAGCATTGGCAATGGCGGTCGAAGAGGTTATGGGGAGGTTCAAAATGTAGTGTTAGAGTTGTCAGCAGAAGTTTGTGGTTACAGGAAGTGGGTACAGGAGGAAGAGGCACGTGATGGGTGGATAGATGATGTTAAGAGGAGTAGTAAGGGAGAAAAAGTTAGCATATGAGAAGCGTTTTTACAAAGTAGAAGTGATGCAAGGAGGGAAGAGTATATGTGAGAAAAAAAAAAAAAAAAAAAAAATAGAAGAGAAGTTAAGAGTGTGGTGAAATGCTAGGTAAAAAGAGAGCAAATGAGAGATGTGCGGGTGAGAAGTTATCAACAAATTTTGTTGCAAAATAATGAAAAAAGTTTTGGAGTGTAGTGA
This sequence comes from Cherax quadricarinatus, assembly GCF_026875155.1. NCBI lineage: Eukaryota > Metazoa > Arthropoda > Malacostraca > Decapoda > Parastacidae > Cherax > Cherax quadricarinatus. The sequence goes on from NW_026507618.1 coordinate 7,364, forward strand.
GATTAACAAGTTAAGGAAGCTAGAGAACAAATGATTTGTCAGTTAAAAATAGGAGGAGGAGTGTTATTAAATGGAGAGTTAGAGGTATTGTGGAAGATGGAAGGAATATTTTGTGGAATTGTTATGTTGATGATGATAGGGAAAGCTGTGATTCGTGTATAGGGCAAAGGAGGAATAACATCTTGTAGGGAGTGAGGAAGTGCCAGTTGTGGAGGTGTGGGGTAGTTCGTGAGGCCAGTAGAGTAAAATGAAGGGGGTAGGCAGCGGGATTGTGGGGTAAAGTAGAAATGTTAATAGCAGGTGGGGATATAGTTTTGGGAGAATGTGTTGGTGCAATTATTTAAAAATGTATGGAAGAGGGTAAGGTACTAGGATGGAAGAGAGCAGTGCATAGTTCCTTGTATAATGGCACAAGGGGATAAAAGGAGAAGTGCACAAAAAATTCTTGGGGGGATTAAGTTGTTGAGTGTACTGGTAAAAGGTATGGTAGAGTTATAATTTTGAAAGAATTAAGAGTAAGGCGGAGAATGGATAGCAGAGAAACACCAAGGAGGTTTAGGAAAGGTTTAGGGGTGTGGTGTGGAACCAGGTGTTTACAGTTGAACATATAAGGGAAACAGTATTTAGATAAGGCTAAAGAGGTCTTTGTAGGCATTTATGGATTTGGAAAAGGCGTATGTCAGGGGTGGATAGGGGGGCAATGTGGCGGATTGTTGCAAAGTGTATGGTGTAGGAGGTAGGTTACTGAAAGACAGTGAAGAGTTTTTTCGTGGATAGTGAGGCTCAAGTTAGAGTATGGAGGGAAAGAGGGAAATTTTTTACCAGTAAAAGTAAGGCCTTAGACAAGGATGTGTGATGTACCGTTGGTTGTTTAATATAATTTTAGTGGAGGTTGTAAGAGAAGTAAATGCGAGGGTCTTGGCAGAGGCGCTGGAGTTAAAGATAAAGAATACACACAAGTAGGGAGTTGTCACAGCTGCTCTTTGCATCGATGGGACACTGTGCTCTTGGGAGATTCTGAAGAGACTTGCAGAGTTTGGTGGATTTGAATTTGGTAGGGTGTGCAAAAGAAAAAGAAAATTTAAAGGTGAATACAGGCAAGAGTTAAGGTTTGAGGATAACAATAAGATTAGGTGATGAAAGATTGAATTCAGATTGGAGGGAGAGGAGTATGGACGGAGGTGAACGTTATTCAGATATTTGCGAGTGGGACGTGTCAGCGGATGGGTCTATGAAAGGATGAGGGTGTAATCATAGAATTGATGAGGGGAGAACAAGAGTTGAGTGGGGCACTTAGGAGTCTGTGGAGACAAAGAACTTTGTCCTTGGTGGCAAAGAGGGGGAGTATGAGAGTATAGTTTACCAAACGTTTATATTGGGTGTGAGCGTGGGTGATGAAATGTTGCAGCGAGGAGAAGGCTGGAGGCAGTGGAGATGTCAATGTCTTGAGGGCAATGTGTGGTGTGAATATAATGCAGAGAATTCGTAGTTTGGAAGTTAGTTTGGAGGACGGTGTTACGGGATTACCAAAAACTGTTGTCCAGAGGGCTGAGGAAGGGTGTTGAGGTGGTTTCCGGACATGTAGAGAGAATGGAGCGAAAAGAATGACTTCAAGAGTGTATCAGTCTGTAGTGCGAAGAAGGCGGTGGGTAGGGGTCGTCGGCCTTGGAAGGGTTGGAGGGAGGGGCGTAAAGGAGGGTTTGTAAGTGCGAGGGGCTTGGGACTTCCAGCATGGCATGCGTGAGCGTAGTTTGATAGGAGACCGTGAATGGAGACAAATGGTTTTTTAATACTTGACGTGATGTTGGACAGTGTGATGCAGTAACATTTATGAAGGGTTTCAGGGAAACCGGCAGGCCGGACTTGAGTCCTGGAGATGGGAAGTACAGTGCCTGCACTCTGAAGGAGGGGTGTTAATGTTGCAGTTTAAAAACTGTAGTGTAAAGCACCCTTCTGGCAAGACAGTGTTGGAGTGAATGATGGTGAAAGTTTTTCTTTTTCGGGCCACCCTGCCTTGGTGGGAATCGGCCGGTGTGATAATAAAAATAAATAAAAGTGTAAGTTTATTGGCTGTCATCCAAGTCGATATTTTGAGCAGCTCCTCGTTAACAATGGTGTTAAGAGAATGGGTTTCAGGTGTTGGGATCCTCGGTGCTTGATGGACTGCACAGGTTTCAATATAATACATCTGAAAAACGATTACTAAAAACCGAAGGCTTTGAATACAGTATTGGAAATACTTTCACGGATGTAACCACTAATTATTTGCCAAAAATAAAATAAACTTATACTGACTTTTCTAGTTGCCTTCTAGCAATACCTAGTGTGCGTCCTAATTAATTTTCATCAACTGCCACTAACTGTGTGGTATTCTTACAATGGCTTTTATTATTGTCTGACGCATGTTGATTGCAATTTCTTAACACTGGAAAGCTGTATAGCCCTTGTGGCTTAGCGCTTCTTTTTGATTATAATAATAATAACACTGGAAATCATTTACCAGGTATTTGTCCAGTTTATCCGTGTTTACTGTTCAAGTAATCAATTTTCAAGTTCTTTTAGTACACATGGTCGTCTATATAAGTATTCTAAAAGTTAAGGTACATCAGAGCTTTTGCTCTGATGTCAGATAAATATTAAAGAAATCGAGGAAACAAAAAAGTCCAAACTTTCTACGGAAGCTATAATAGTTGTCAATTGTTTTAGTGTCAACATCAAGGGAGAGTGTTTGTAGATGAATGGTTCAGAGAACCGACATGTTGATAAATTAGACACATGTGCAACTCTTGGGTATCTTTATTGAGGAAACGTTTCGCCACACAGTGGCTTCATCAGTCCAAACGTAGGAGAAACTTGAAGAACAGGAGGAGAATGAGGTAATCAGTCCCTCAACCTTGAGTCGATGTGTTCAGTCCATCAATCTTGAATAGAATACGGCATATCTGCGGAGAAGAAGGAAGCAGCTTATTAAACCGTATGGCAGGAGAGATTGCAGCTGTCATAGGTGGGTCATTTGGTTCAATGTGGAAGTAGGTCAGTGCCCAAGAATTAGCGCAAGTGAAGAATCCTAAGTATTAAGACACAAGAAGTCGCAGTTGTTCTGACAGATTTGTAGATGAATGGTTCAGAGAACCGACATGTTGATAAATACGTTTGGACTGATGAAGCCACTGTGTGGCGGAAACGTTTTCCCAATAAAGATACCAGAGATGGCACATGTGTCTAATTTATCATCATGTCGGGTTCTCTGAACCATTCTTCTACATATCTGTAGACACTGCAACTTCTTGGGATCTCAAAGTTACCTACAAAAGAAATGTTCACTTTTATAAAGAGCAAAGACCCAACTGTAGAAGGACCTCTCAAGGGTTTTCACGGACGGGCATGACTTAGTCTAGAATACAAACTCTTCTGTGGTTGTTCCGGCACCTTCTCCACAGCTTTCCTCCATTTTGGACGTGTCTTGATCATTTCAAGTGATATACACAACACAATGTCTACCAACAGATGCTTAACATTTCATAAACTACAAGCAATTCGACTGCACTTTTAATGGGAGAGTGATGGCAACTTAATGTCACTTTACAGAATCGCACCTGAACATTCTTGAACCAGGAGACCACAATACAAGGCATTAAGTGTGTTTTAGTGGCACGAGGGGACATCTCAATGGGAACAATCAGTAAGTAAAGTATGTCTCCGTGATTGTTACGAACTTGATTATCTTGTATCTTCTTAGTTCTTTTACATGCAGGCAGTTAGGTCAGCCTTAAGAGGAAAAAACACAAGCGAATACTCTAATGACGTTGTGCTTAAACTTTTAGCAATAACTTTTTAACATTACTATCCTTTTTTGATACCAAACACATTAAAAATAATGCCAAATAATATCAATATGAAGTTGATCTAACAGCTTCAGTATGTTATGTAGATGACCTGATGTACGAGGCATTGTTTCAGGCCGAAATATTAATTTTAACGTTTTAAACGTATATACTTCCCGAAATAATTTACACTCCACGATTGTCATGTTGGTCACTCCTCTCTCTCAGTAATGAATGAACAAAAAGGAAGCTGTCTAAGGTTTATTCTATTTAATATAGAAACTCCTACTACCCTTATTTATTCCAACAGTTTGGGACTCTTCTGTTTTGAAAGATTCTGATACAGATATGGCCACATTTAAGATAAAGTTATATCTAGAGCGATATTTTTTTTTTGGACGAACTAAATCACTGAACCTTGACGTGAATAAACAGATTAATAAATATTGGATTAAAATTTGGCGTATGATTTTTTATAAGCATTTATGTATTTGGATGGTTATTTTACTTGTTCATGCACTCCTGCACGGTTACTTATATATGCACTTTGCCCCAGGCCCAGGCTCATGGAATACCAGTGTTCTTCATGAACTGCAAGAAGCCCTGTCAGTGCGTTCAGCATTTCTATGGAGAGGAGTGGACACAGGTGGTCATCCCCACACTCACTAAAAACAACAGACATAGCCCCATCAACAAAGGTGGCAGTAAAGCTCAATTGCAGATAACTACAAACCATGTAATAACTACAGACCATATAAAAATCTTGAAAGGGTTCTAAAAAGCAAGATCGCCACCCATCTAGATACCCATCAATTAAACAACCAAGGGCAACAGGGTTTTAGAGCAGGTCTCTTCTGCCTGTCCCAGCTTCTGGGACACTATGGCAAGGTCCTGGATGCTGTAGAGGATAATCAAAATGCAGGATGTGCATACAAGACTCTGCGAAAGCCTTCGACTAGTGCGTCCACGATGTAAAGCGCACAAAATGCGTGATAAAGGAAATACAGGACAAGTGGTAGAGGGATCTATAACCTTCCTAACAAATAGAACACAAAAAGTAAAGGAAAATAAAGTCTGAGGCAGGCTTAAGTGAATAGCTCTGGTTTCCACAAGGGCACAGACCTCGCCTCCCATCCTGTTTCCTCATCCTCACATCCGAGACAGAAATGTTATGCCATGGCTCATGTCTCCCTTTGCGGAAGACACCGAATTACATAATAGTGTCCCTCCATCGATGACACACAACACTCCACGGGACATAACAAATTTCAAATGGGCCGCTGAGAAAAACAATAATGAATTTCAATGAATAGATATTTCAACTACTTCAAATATGGAAAACGTGAGGAAATTAAAACTGTATCAAGGTATACAACAATTCTAACCACACGATAGAGCGAAAAGTTATGTGAAGGACATGGGCGAGTGATAATGTCGGAGGATCTCACATTCAAAGACCACAACATTCATTCAGCCTCATCTGCTAGAAAAATAATAGGATAGATAATGAGAACCGTCAGAACTAAGGGAACGCCAAGCCCATGTGATTCTCTTCAAATCGTCTTGTTCTCCCTAGGTTGGAAAACTCTCTACACTTAAAATGCCCCACTTCAAGCTGGTGGAAATTGCTGACCTGGAGAGGGTACAGGGAACTTTCACGGCACACACATGTACGCTAAAGCACCTAAATTTCTGGGAAGGCGAAGTCCCTTGATTTGTATTTCCTGGAACGCAGGGGTGAAAAGATACATGATTATATGCACTTGGAAAATCCTAGAGGGATTAGTACCAAACTTGCACACGAAAATCACTCCCTACGAAAGCAAAAGACTCGACAGGAGATGCAACATTCCCCCAATGAAAAGCAGGGGCGCCACAAGTATACTAAGAGGCAACACAATAAGTGTCAGGGGCCTAAGACTGTTCAACTGCCTCCCAGCATACATAAGGGGAATTACCAATAGACCCCTGGCTGTCTTCAAGAAGGCGCTGGACAGGCACCTAAAGGGACCCTTTCATTTTCTCAGCTCGAACGAAAAAATATTCGAAAAAATTCACAAATTGAGTTAATCTTATAGAAAAATAGTTTAACTCTCTGGCAACACACTGGTACAAGAATCATTGTTCTACGACATTCCTACAAGGAATATGGTCACTCTCTTGAACACTATGTGCTTAATTGTCCACTTATTGAGGAATACAGAGACAGACAGTATAATAACCTATGTGACATGTCAAGGTTTCTTATTAATGAAAATAAGATACCAGATATACTAAGCAAATTTCCTAAATTTGCTTGTAGCAGATAAGTGAACTATAGACATGTAGATATAAATCCATATGTATTCCTGTTAACCCTTTGGGGCCTAGTTCCTAGGCCTTTTGTGTATCCATATGCTCTTGCGATACCGTCCACAGGATGGATATGGGGTGCAAAATAAACTAGCCACTTCGGTGGCAAAATCTAAATCTCTACCAGGAATTATGGTCATTTAAAACACGTGAAGTAAAAGGACACAAGTGCAACTAATGTGACATTTTATTGTGGCAACGTTTCGCTCTCCAGGAACTTTATCAAGCAATTACAAACAATACATGGACACAGAGGGTATATATAGGCTCAGAGTGAGGTGCAATACTAGTGGTAGTGGTAGTGGTGGTAGTAGTAGTAGTAGTAGTAGTAGTAGTAGTAGTAGTAGTAGTAGTAGTAGAAGTAGTGACAAAAGTTGTAGTAGTAGTAGTAATACAATATGGTAGAGCAATTAAATCGTACATGAGTAAAAGGATATAAAAGCTATTACTTGGGTAACATAAAAATAGGTTGGACAAATATAGACTGGATAGAGGCAGCCTGTTTCAGTGTTCACTCTCTGTAATGTGCTTTGTGTAGTATAACAGGAGAGACTATGTGATGGCAGGGTTTACTGTTTTTAGGAGGATTCTTGCTAAGACTTCAGAGATGGTGAAGCTGCCGTTGTTTTGTTTAATTGTATTCGAAACAGCAATCAGTGCTGATTCAAGGCACTTGCGTCTACGGAAATTAGTTTCTTTGATCACTAATTAGGCGTCCCTGAATTTCATGAGATGATTGGTGGAATTTCGGTGTTGTACACAGGCGTTGTTCAAGTTATCGTTCCTACATGCGTAAATGTGTTCATTGAGGCGGGTGTCAAGGTTTCATGCTGTTTCACCTACGTAAATCTTGTCACAGCCTCCACAGGGTATAGTGTAAACTCCTGCGTTGACTGGTTCGTGGTGCTTTGATTTTGTCCTGGTTAGATCCTTTATTGAAGTGCTGGAAGCGATGGCGACTCTGGTGTTAGCTTGTGAAAGTACTTTAGAAACGTTCAGTGCAACCTGGCTGTTGGGAAGAATTATAACTTTGTTGGGAGTGGTGTTGGTGCGTTGAGAATTAATGATCTGAAGAGCTCTTTTCTTGCAGTCTTTGATGAAAAAGGAAGGAAAATGTAACTCAGTGAAGGTTTGGTGAATGTATGTACATTCCTCGTCAAGAAACTCAGGACTACAAATTCGGTATGCTCTTAGGAAAAACCCGATGATGATGCCTCTTTTGGTCTTGGTGTCTTGACTGGAATAGAAGTGCGTGAGATCATTTTTATTGGTAGGTTTTCGATAAACTTGAAATCTTAGGTTGTTGTCTACTTTGTGAATGAGGACGTCGAGGAAAGGTAGCTTGTCACTGGACTCTTTTTCTAGTGTAAACTGGATCTCCGGTTCAACTGCGTTGAGCCTTGCCTGAAGATTCCGTACATCAAAACGTTTTGGGAGTTATTACGAGGACGTCGTCCACGTAACGTAACCAAGTGACGCTTGAAGGGATGATGTTGGCGAAGTGTTCGGACTCTAGGTGTTCCATGTATAAGTTGGCTAGGACGGCACTGATGGGGGACCCCATTCCCATGCCGTAGGTTTTGTTTGTAGAGCTGTTATTGAAAGAAAAACAGTTGAAATTAACACAGAGTTCAATCAAGTCAACAAAATCTCCGGGAGGTAGAGGAAGATTAAGGTCCTGATTGACTTTACGTCGTAGAACCTCAGTGGCTTTTGTGGTAGGTACTTTTGTGAAGAGGGAAGTCACGTCCAAACTGCTTAGTTTCTTGTTACGGATGGAGAGGTTTCGGATGCGGTTGAGAAGGTCGCCTGAGTGTTTAAGATGAGTGGGCTGATGGCCCCCAGAAGGCAGGAAAGATGTTTGGCAAGAACTCCAGCTAGTTTGTGTGGAGCACTGCCTATTCCTGATGTGATTGGTCTGAGAGGAATATTGTGTTTATGGGTCTTGGGTAAACCATACATGTGTGCTGGTTTAGATTGCTTGGTAACAAGTACAGAAGTTTCTTCCCTTCTCTAGTGCGTTTGAGTATTTGTCTGGTTTTGTATAGAAAATCTTTGGTGAGCGTCTCCCACTGTTGAGTGCTGATGGGTTCGTATGTAGATTGATCATTCAAAAGGTCCATCATTTTAGTGTTGTAGTCACTGGTGTTGAGTATGACGACTCCACCTCCTTTGTCGGCGGTGGTGACGATAATGTTGGGGTCGTTGGCGAGGTCCTTAAGGGCAGTGATGTATCGTCTAGGAAGATTAGAGGAAGAAGGTTCACATAAAGCTGCAGTGAAAGGCCCTGTATATAACCCTTCTGGAAGTTGCTGTCACTGTGTCTATGTTCCTGGTAACTAGATTGAGTTGATAGTTAGGTTTTGCGTATGTTGGTGGTAAATTTGACCATCAGTTTTTCGTCCTACCAACTTATACATGAACACCTAGAAATCCGAACACTTCGCCAACATCATCCCTTCAAGCGTCACTTTTTACGTTACGTGGACGACGTCCTCGTAATAACTCCCAAAAGTTTGATGTACGGAATCTTT
>NW_026507619.1:0-16186 GCF_026875155.1 Cherax quadricarinatus
GAAACATTTAAAAAGGGAATTCTTTATTGGGGAAAGTTTTCCCACCAGGGGGGCTACATCCAATACAAAGTAGAAAGGCGTAAGGAGGGGAGGGTTTTGAGGTAATCAGTCCCTCTCCTGGAGTCGATGTGTTCAGTCCATCAATCTTGTAGAATGTACAGCATAGGGCCATAGACGCGGCTTATATAAAACCTACTTTGACTAGTGGATGGTACCACTTTGACCCCACCTCCTCCTGCTTCGCCTCGCCTCACTACAGTATATAAGCCACGTCTACAGCCCTATGCTGTACATTCTACAAGACTGATGGACTGAACAAATCGACTCCAGGCTGAGGGACTGATTACCTCAAACTCCTCCTCTCCTTATGCCTTTCTACTTTGTATTGGACTGATGAAGCAGGTACATATAAATACAATTATAGAAAGTGTAAATTACCTGGGATAACCTAAAAAATCTGAAGTGCTATACTGTGCTTGTAGATATAATGCATACGAATACCTGTTGATTCACAGTGTCTCTCTTTGAGACAGAGAGACAAGCAGAGAGACAGAAAGAGAGATAAGCAGAGAGACAGAAAGAGAGACAAGAAGATAGAGAGACAGATAAGGAAAGACAGAAATGCTGATGCTCATCAAATGTCATTCCTTAACAAACTCTTATCACTGCCATCCCGGATGCTTTTTCACTGACATCATGCTTCAATAACTTCTACTTCTTCTTTCCTTCTTTCTTCTTCTTCTTTCTTCTTCCTTTTCTTTCTTCTTCTTCTTTTCTTCTTCTTCCTTCTTCTTCCTTCTTCTCTATCTTCTTCCCCATTCCTCTTTTCTTCTATACACCTTTTGTATCTAAAAACATTGCGGGGGACCTATAAATACTTTGTATTATATTCCTATACGTAGTGAATAATCAAGGCAGGTGTAAATGTCCCCTGTCAATGTGTTTGTGACAATGTGAGTAAAAATTTTTCAGTACCTAATATTAATGTAAATAACAAAGATTGGTCATGAAGTGACAAGAACTACTATAAATTGCAATTATCAAAAACCATAAAAATTACATAAAAAAATTTATGAAAAACCAGAAAAAAGGTATTTTCATCAACACTTCTGCAAGTGGAAAGGACTCCGTGTTGCCATCAGGTAATTCCCAAAGTCCCAAACTTCGTGCCCTCATATCTGGGTAAATACTGACTCTAAAAATTTTTTTTTTACCTATAACCTTAGAAAAATGTGTACTTTATTTTCTTTATAAAAAGAATAATTTTTCTGTTTTTCAAAATATTCGGGGCACTGGGGTAGTGAACGTGTATATATACGTATATGTTTGGACCGTTTATGGGTTAAAGTCCTGCACATATTTTTCAGCTGCTTTTTTGTCAGAACTGGCATCCTCACCATGCCTTATCACACTGTGTATGCCATTATGATTCTTAATTTCTCAAAAAACCCGCCTTTGCTGGCCCTTAAATTCACTAACATCAACACTAGTTTCAGGCATTTTCTTAATTAAATCATAATGCAACTGCCTGCCTTGTCACATATGATTGACTGTAAAACACTATCTCCTGATAATTGTTTTTCATTGATCAACACCAAAAACAGTCTCTCCACATCTAAAAGCATTTGCTTTCTCTGTTTTGTAAGCATACTTGCACCTTTCACAACAACAGCTTCCTTGACTGCCTTTCTGTTGGCCAAGAGAGTAGCAATGGTTGATTGGGGTTTGTTATACAACCAGGCCCGCTTGGGGGGCACTCACCTCCACTTTTGTACTTTGTGATTATCTCTTTCTTCATTTTGCTAGTTTTTTCTCACCCTCTTTTACCACAGGTTAGCACTTGAAGCTTTCTTTGGGCCCATGCTGGCTTATTAAGCAGTTACAAGCACTAAAAACAATGGATTAATACAAAATGTATTGCATGTATGTGTGGAACCATCCACACTGGCTTGTAAACAATGGCCACACTAGCTAAACATAGTGGCCGAGGGAGCTGCGGGCTGCCCAGGGCCATGTGAACACATTCGGGATGAATGTTTTTAAACCGAGTTTTTCATTTGTTGGCCGAGCCAATATTTTTATGCTTATACGATGGCATCATTCCCCGAGGGTCCACTGTAAATGTCATCGGAAGGTCAGATGTAGAGTGGTAGAAGCAAGAATGTAATCACTGAGAGGTCACATCCTTCCAGATCAACCATTCTACTTCAAAAAGTTTCCAAAGTGTTTTTTTTCTTCTGTACCAAGATGCCTTTTTGTGTGCAATTGTCCTGACAGATGAATATCAAAAGGTAGATAATACTTGACAGGTTGGTAAGTAAAGATACAAATTGCAACATTAGACATCTTTATTCCGAAATTTTCGCCGACACATGTGGACTTCTTCATCTAGTACATAGTGGCAGAGCTGTAGAATTGAAGACGATGTTACCTATTTTGTCTTACTTACCAATCTGGTCCGGTAAGATATACCATATATATACACATGTATAAAAACATTGCCGAGACCTGTAAAAACTTTGTATATAAAAGCTGTCCTTCACTCAATGAAGGAGTTTCCATTCCTAATACCTGTTCCCGTAAATGAATTCATACGCTAAACAGGAGCAAACTGTAATGGTAGTGGTTTTATGTCATAAATCTTTGATACTGCTTTAATGGTCACATTGCACCATTTATAACATTTCCTAGTATACATAATTTTAAAATGTTTATACATATTTTGCTGTATACAGCCTCTCTTTCACTATAGTGACATACTGTTATACCAACATCTCGGACATATGAGGCTCTCTGACCATAATCATACCTAAATAATGTATATTAGAGCTGATTTCCCTCTATTCTGCATATTTCATTAATACAGTGACACACAGTATAAATATTTAAAAATATACTAGAAATGCTCTACGTGATGCAAAAGTGACATTAAAACAATATCAAATATGGTTGGCACAAACTCACTGCCATTATAATGTGCCTCTCACTTTCTGACAAATTTTGTTAAACGTGTGGTCCTTAGGGATGTAATTCCGTCCGTTAAGTGAGGAGATGCCTGTAATCTAGACAGGAGTAAAGTAACCAAGGAAGGTGAAAATGTTCACCTGTCAGTGTGTTTGCGACTATTTGAGTACTAATTTAGTACCTAATATAAGTGTCAGAACAAACAGTGGCTAAAAAATCAAACACTGCTAAAAAAACAAAATTGTAATGATGATAGAACAAAAAATACAATAAAAAAAAAGAAAGGAAAAAAAGTATATTGGCAACATTTCTGCAAGTGCAAGACTCCATGTTCTGTTAGGTGAGGCATCCATCGCCAACTTTATTGCTTTATATCTCAGTAAGTACTGACCTGAAACACTTTTTTGGTCTCATTACACACAGGGAAATTGCCCATCTCTTTAATTTTTTTTTTCCAAATAGAGGTCTCCCTCAACATTCTCATGTAACATCCACTTTTGCGTCTTCAAACATTTTCGAATTCCCAGCCGCCAATCAAAATTTATGTAGAGGACATTGAAGTTGATGAATGGCATTGATAGAGCATAAATTTTTCCCTACAAAACTCTGTAGATATGAATAAATGGCTCAGATGCCAATCACAAAGTTCTCACAAAGAAGCCTGTCCAACAGTCCCCATCCCTTTATTTACCCAAGGCCTATCAATGCCTAAGAAAACCCTAGGTTAGTTTTCAAATTTTGGTTGGATAAATACATAAATGAGAGGGGTAGATTTGATGGACTTGCACTGAGTAAATAGAATTATCAAAGTTATTACTTGGGTAGGGTTTTATTCTTGTTAGTTTTAGGATTTTTTGAAGGGACCTGCCCATATATGCCCAACAGGCCTGCTGCAGTGTTCCTCCTTTCTTACGTTCTTAGCTGATGAGTGGAACAGCCTGTCTAGTAAGGTTTATAAGAACATATGAAGCAAAAGGAAAGGAGGAACAACGCAGTAACTTTGTTGGCCTATACTTTTGGCAGGAGTCCCACACAAATCCAACCCGTCTAACATCAATAAATGCTACCCAGCAATTAGCTTTGATAAATCAATTTACTCATGAGAGCAAAGTCCACTTAAATCCAACCCCCTCTCACCAATGTATAAATTCTACACATGTGCAACCCTTGGGTATCTCTATTTAGGAAATGGTTTTGCCACACAGTCGGCTAAATCAGTCCCTAACAAAGGAGAAATCGTGAGAACAGGAGGAGAATTAGGAAACATTCCTCAAAACCATGAGTTCGAAAAAAAAAAAATAAAAAAAAAAAAAAGTGGTCAGTCCATCAATCTAATGAGAAATACACATGAATGTGGGAATAGTAGCTTATGTACGCATAGGCAGGAGAGTTGCAGCAGACGTAAGTGGTGTCACAATTTGTTCAATGTGGAAGTAGGTCATGCCCAAGGTAGGCATAGCGAAAATTCCCAAGTACTAAGATCCCAAAAGATGCAGTTCTGACAGGATATGAAGAGAAGGATATCATAGAACCAACACTTGATAAATTAGACACATGGCAACTCTGGGTATCTTATTTTGATGAAACGTTTTTGCCACAGAGTGCTTAATCATCCTATACAAAGGAGAATCGTGAAGAACAAGAGAGAATGAGGTAAATCAGTCCTCACTCCTTGAGTTGGTGTGGTCGTGCATCAATCTTGAATAGAATATCAGCTATGTGTGGAGAGGGTAGTCTTATACAAACCATAGCAGGAGAGGTGCAGCAGACATAGGGGTGTCACATTTGTTCAATGTGGAAGAAGGACATGCCCAAGGTTAGGTCATTCCCAAGGATCAGTTCTCTGAACCATTCACTACAATCCGTGTCAGCACCGCTAACTTCGTTGGATCTATAAACTTGGGAATTCTTCGCTTGCCTAACCCTTGGGCACGACCAGCTTCCACATTGAACAAATGTATGACACCACCTAAGTCTGCTGCACATCTCCTGCCTACATTATATAAGCTGCTTCTCCTGCACATAATGCTGTATTCTATTAAAGAATGATGGATTGACCACATCAACTCAATTGAGGGACTGATTACCTCCATTCTCTTCTGTTCTTCACGATTCTCGCTTTGTATGGACTGATTGAAGCCACTGTGTGGTGACCAGCCAGCCAGCAAGCCAGCCAACCTTGCCTCCTGTTCACACATGTATTACACATGTTCCAAAAATTGTTTTTTCTTTATTTAGGCAGATGACACTACGAGTGTTATCAGAAATTGAATAGGGATGTTATACATTGGTTGTTATCGAGGTTTTTTAGATATTTCCTTTGTATCTTCTGCGAGTGTTAGGTGTATCTGAAGCTCACTCATAACTAAGATTTTGGCTTGCAATTCCAAAGCAACAATCACTTATCAAAGCTCATAACTCAGAAAACTTCATAAGCTGAGGCACTTCATAATTAACGGGTACCACTGTATGTAGAAACCTATTCATGCATAATTCTCTATATCATGGAACATATGTAAAACATGTTAAACAAACTATACTTACTCTCTATACAGTAGACCCTCAGATTACATAAGGTATCAATTTTCCGTGAATTTCTATTATGGCCAACTTTTTTTCATCAAAATATAGCCACAATTTCATGATCTGCCTCTGAACTCGACGGTCGAAATTGCAGAGCGCCCACACAGCATGCATACAAACCTGGTGCTAAAGCCCCCTTCACACACGTGGAGGACCCGTGTTCGATTCCTGCAGGTGGAAACATTTCGACACGTTTCCTTACAACCTGATGGTCTCATTTTCACGGCTAGCATCAAATAGGTTACCTTGGGTGTTAGTCGACGGTGTGGGTCGTCATCCTGGGGGACAAGATTAAAGGACCCCATGGAAATAATTTTGACAGTCCTCGATGACGCACTGACTTTCTGGGTTATCCCTGGTGGGCTAACCCTCCGGGGTTAAAAAACCCGAACAAAATCTTTATCTTATCTTATCTCTCAAAAACAACAATCAAAGTCAGATGTGGCATTGAGTTTCTCGGTGATGACCATCACCCCACGTGTTTCATTTGATAAATTCAAATAATATCATTGTTTTTGTGCTTGCAACTACAAATAATCATCATGGGCCAAAATAAAGCTCCTAGTGAGAAACATGATAGAATTCGAAGAAACAACCATCTCGGTACTTTCCCCCACAACAGCCAGGGTACTTATCCCACACACACAAGCCAGGTACTTATCCCCACACACCAGCCAGGTACTTCCCCACAACAAGCCAGGGTACTTTCCCCTCACACCAGCCTGTACTTGCCCACAACAACCAAACCAGGGTACTTTCCACACAAATCAGCCAGGGAACTTCCCATACCCACCAGGTAATACCGACACACACATCCAGAGTACTTCCACCACACAAACCAGCATCCAGGGTACTTCCCAAAGCAAACCATCAGGGTACTATCCCCCACATGATTCAACACAACCGGGTGCTTTCCCCCCCACAACAAACCAGCAAGAGTACTTCCCCCACACACCGAGCCAGGGAACTTCCCCACCTGCACCAGCCAGGGTACATCCCCAAACACAAAACCAGCCAGGTTCGACCCACATACACCATCAAGGTACTTCCCCACACACACCAGCCAGTGTACCTCCCCACACAAACCAGCCAGGGGTGCTTCCCAACATACACCAGCCAAGTACTTCCCGCACGACAAAAACCAGCCAGGGTAACGTCCCCACAAGCACCATCCAGGATACATCCCCGACAGACACCAGCCAGGATACTTCCCACACACAACGCAGCCCAGGGTACCACCCAACAAAACCAGCCAGGGTAGACCCCACATACACCAGTCCAGGGTACTTCCCCACACACTCATCCTGGTACTCCCCCACAGTCAAACCAGCCACCATGGTACTTCCCCCACATACACCAGCCAGATCTTTCCCTCACAAAAACCAGCCAGGGTACTTACCCCACATACACCAGCCATGGTACTTCCCCACAAAAACCGCAAGGTACTTCCCCAAATACACCAGCCAGGGTACTTCCCCACAAAAACCAGCCATGGTACTTGCCCACATACACCAGCCAGGTACTTCCCACAAAAACCACCAGGGACCTTCCCACATACTCCACCAGTACTAACCCCACAAAAACCAGCCAGGGTACTACCTCCACAGACACCAGCCATGATGACTTTCCCGCACAAAAACCATCCAGGGTACTCCCCACATACACCAGCCAGGGGTACTTTCCCCACATACACCATCCAGGGTAACATCCGCCACATACACCAGGCGCACGGTACTTCCTTCCCCACAAAAAACCAGCCAGGGTATCGTTACCCCACATACACCACCCGGGTACTTCCCCACATACAACCACCAGGTACTATCCCCACATAGCACCAGCCATGGTACTTCCCCCACATACACCAGCCATGTACTTCCCCACATACACCAGCCAGGGTACTTCCCCCACATAACACCAGCCATGGTACTTCCCCACAACACCAGCCAGGTTCAGTCCCCACATACACCAGTCCAGGTACATTTCCCCACATAACCAGCCAGGGTACTTCCCCCCACATACACCAGACCAGGGTACTTCCCCACATCACCAGCCAGGGAACTTCCCCACATACACCAGCCAGGGTACTTCCCCACATACACCAGCCCGGGTACTTCCCCACAAAACCAGCCAGGTACTTCCCCCACATACACCAGCCACGGTACTTCCCCACACACTCGTTTTGATTGAGTGGGGACTTGCTATAGCTTGGTGGAGCATTGAAAATTGGGTTTGGCAAATATTGTAAGTGTGGATTGTTTGTGATGAACCTGCCGAAGATGGGGCAAATCAGGCCTGCTGCAGTGTTTTCTTGCTTTTGTATGTTCTTATGTACACCAGCCTTAGGAAATTGCTTCAGAGGAGGTGAAGATAGAGGGAAGAAGGTGCCCTTCTTTAACCCTTGGACTGTTTCAGCCATATATAATATATATCTATTATATATAGATATATATAATATATATATATATATATAAATATATAAATGATATATATATATATAATATATAAATAATATATATTTATCACTACTACAGTCACAACACACACACACACACACAACACAACAACATGCACACATAGGAAATGGAGCAATAAAGAATCATGAGAATCCCAGACATATAGCAGTACAGAAAACCAAAACTCATGGATAACAATAACAGATGCAATCTTCCCACCAGGATACAAGATCATGAAGGAGAAGATAGAAAGGGGCAGGGGGGAGTGGGGTTGCTTCTGCTCGAAAAAAAAACAGATGGAAATTCGAGAAAATGGAAGGAATAGATATACTGTAGAAAGATACTACAATAGCAGGTACACTTCAGTCCTGAGAACCAAAGTGTCATTGCAGTGATGTTAATAAAACCACCACAAGAACTGCAGGATCCATAGAGAGGATATTAAGAGAGCAACAGAGGCAATGGTGGACACACTTTAATGAGGTAGTGGCAGAGAGAAAAAGAGCGTCACTCCAGCAGGAGGCAAAGTTGCTGGTTAAGGGGGATTTTCAACACAGGGAGATTGACTGGTGAAAACCTGGAGCCCACATGGGGGGTACCCGAAACATGGAGAGCCAGGATGCTTGACGTGGTTGCTGGAAAAACCATCATGCACCAACTGTTCATGACACAACCAGAGTTAAGGGGAGGAATGAACCGATCAAAATTGGACACATGGGTGGTTCACACCTGGCAGCTCAGACATTGAGGACATCAAGTATTAAGAGTCCCCTAGGACTATCGACCACACGAGAGTTCTGATCTTTGAATACATAGTAGAGATGCAAGTGGAGAGACTAACATGATAGAATGGAAAAGTCCTGACAATAAAAGAGGGGACTACATAGGGTTGAAGAACTTCCAGCGGAGGTCCCAGTGGGACATGAGAACTGGCAGGACAGCCAGTAAAAGTAAATTGATTGTAAATGTAGCAACAATAAGCAAGGAGGACAGTGGAAATGTTCATTCCCAAGGTCGAACAGTAACAATGGGAGACCATAACAAGCCCCTGGTTTACGCCTGGACGGTGTAAGGAGGCAAAAACAAAGTGCACTAGAGTAAGGAATTTTAAGGAGGCAAAAAAAAGTGCAATAGAAAAGGGGAAAAAATACAGAAGGCAGAAAAACACCGAAAATAGGGGGGATCAGTCGCGGAGCCAGGAAATGAGTAGCACAGGTAAGGAGGGGGGCCCCCAGCGACAGTATGAAAAGGGACATAGCATCGAGAATCAAAAACTGACCCAAAACTGTTGTTTAGCCAAATCGGGGAAGACCAGTAAAAGACCAGGTGACCCAGTTTAAAGGGGAACAGAAGGTGGGGGAAACTACAAAGGAAATGATCGGAGGTATTGAGGAGCTGAACAGGAGATTTAAGGAAGTTTTTCAGTAAAAGACAGGGGAAGGGGCCCTGGGGGAAAGGGACAGCACAAAAAGGGAAAACTTTCAAGGGGGGAAATATACCAACAAGTTTTGGAGGGACATACGAACAACTGAGGAGGAGGGGGAAGAAGCTTTAAGTGCCCTTGACACCTCAAAGGCGAAGGGACCCGGGGACAACTTTCCCCCCATGGGCCCTTTTGAAAAGGGAGCAGAGATGCTTTTGTGTGTTTTTAAACCACAATCTTCAACACTTTCCCTTAAAAACTGGGCAATTTACCTGAGAAAGGGAAAAGACCCCAAAATGTACCCCCAAAATTTAAAAAAAGGAAAAAATCGAGGCACTAAATTACAGCCCCTTTTGTCTTGAAAATGTTAGTGTGAAAAGTCAGGGGAGAAGTTTATCGGGGAGGAGAGTGGGAAACCTGGAAAGGAACAAGATTTTAAATGAAAACCAGCGGGGATTCATGAAGGAAAAATCTTTATCAAAAAACCCCTGGAGTTTTATAAAAAGGTAACAGAAGTAAAAACACGGGGAGAGAGGGTTGGGTTGGATTGCTTTTTCCCTGGGAATGCGGGAAAGGGCCCTTTGAAAACATTTCCCCCACAAAGGATTGTGAGAAGCTGGGGGAAATCGGGCCCCCTTTAAAAGGAAGGGGCACTGCAAGGGAAAAGGGGAAAAATTACCTGAAGGGGGGCAGCAACGAGTCATGGTACTTTGAAGGGGTATCACGGGGGCGCCTTTTCCCCGAGCGGGGCCCCAAACAGGGGTCAGTTCTTGGCCCAGTGCTATTTTTGAAATGTGAACGACATGAGGGAAAGGGGAAATAGCTTTTGAATTTGTCCCTGTTCGCAGATAAACGGTGAAGTTGTTGAGAAGAATTAATCGGACGGGGAAGGGGCCCAGGTGAAAAGGGGGAATTGGAGAGGCTGGACATTGGTCCATTTAAACGGGGCTTCTAAAATTCAATCCACCCAAAATGAAAAAGTCATGAAGATTGGGGGGGGAAAAGGGAAGACCGCAGCAGAGTATAGGCTGGTGGACAAAGATTTACAGACCTCATCGGGGAAAGAAAGCCCTTTTGGGGTTTGGACCATAACACCGAGCATATCACCGGAGGAACCCCTCAACCAAAAAAACCCCCCCTGCGCTTTATGGGCCCCGGGCCCCAATCCCTGGGGAATAGCTTTTCAAACCCTTTTAAAAAGGGGAATTGTTCAAGACACTGTACACTGTGTATTTTTGGCCCATACTGGGATGAAAAGCCCCAGTCTGGAACCCACACCGGGTAAGCACTAAAGGGAATTTTAAAAAAGGAAAAAGTAAAAAGGGTTTTGGCAAAAAGGCTAGTCCCAGAGCTAAAGGGGAAAAATTTTTTCGTACGGGGGAAAGGTTTAAAGGGGAAAAATGGGGCTGACGACACTGGAGGCAGAAGGGGGACTTTGGAAAAACGACATAAAAGGGATACGCGGGGAATAGACAAGGTGGACGGGAAAAATAGGAGGGTTCCCAGAGAGGGGAAAAAGGGGGGACAAGGGGTCAAAAACGGGAAGTTGAAGATCAGACGAGGTCACGGGGACGTTAGGAAGATTTCTTAGTCATAGAGTTGTCAGCAAGTGGGAATACCCAAGCAAGTAAATTTTGTGGAGGCGGGAAAAACCATACATGGGTTTTAAAAGGGAGGTATGACAAAGCTCAGGAAGCAGAGGAGGAGGATCCGGGAAAGCGATCAGTGAAGGGCGGGGCCAGGAGCGGGAAGTCTCGCCCTTTGCAACCAAAATTTGGGGTGATTCCCCACACACAAACACACAAAACCACACATGCACCCCACAACACCACACAAAAACCCCCAACACCCCACACCACACACACACAGAGATTGGAACGGGTAAAAAGGGGGGACACAGTTGGAAGCTAAAGACACGTTTGAATAAACCAGGGATGTTGGGAAAGTATTTCTTCAGCCACAGAGTAGTCAGTAAGTGGAATATTTTGGGAAGCGTGTAGTGGGGGCCCGGGAAACCATACATAGCTTTAAGCAGAGGTCGATAAAGCTCACGGCTCGGGAGAGTGCCCAAAGTAGCGTCAGTGAAGAGGGGGGGGCCAGGAGTGGGGAACTGACCCCCGCAACCCTCAACTAGGTGAGTACAACTAGGGGGTTTACACACACCAAAACAACACACACACACACACACACCCCAACAACACACACCCACACCCCGTTTTACAAAGGCCAATTTGTTTGACTTTATATATACTCATCAATTTTTAGCACCCTTCAAATAAAAGAAGGAAAAAAGTGGTAGGCCACATGTGGGGGGAAAAATGGGGTCGTGTGGCCCGTGTGAAACCATATAAAGAAATTACTGAAACACCCCAGTGCATAATGGAAAAAAAAAAACTCCGACCAAAGTTTTTTTTTTGGGTTAAAAAAGCTGACTTTGAGGTGTATTTTCGTTTTTTGTTTTATTGGGTTTTATTCTCATTTTTTTTGTCACTTTGATTAAAAATGGAAAGCATGTTAAGGAAAAATTTTGAGGTGATTTTTTTTGGTTTTACTATGAAAAAAGGGTCTTGAAATGGGTTTTTAATTTTGGGGAAAAAGCTTTTATTTGTGAAAGTTCAAGGTAAACAAAAGATGTCTTTTTCCAAAAAATGGCCAAAATAGCCAATTTTTAATTTTACAGTCATGAATGGGTTTTATTGGGTTTTTTATACAAATTTTTCAATAAATTTTCCCGTAGTATGCATAACCATAAGGGCTCCCATTTTTTGTTTGAAAAAAAATTCAAAATAGAAAGAAGGTAAAATCAGAGGGCCCGTAGAAAGTGACGAGGGAACCAAAAAAAATATTATTTTTTGAAACCCGGGAAGTCTACATTGTTCATTTAGGGCACTTTTTTTGAAAAATTTGGGATTTCTTTTTAATTTTTCACGAAATTGACCAAATTTCAAAAATTTTCCTTTTACCTCTTTATTGGGTAGGTTTAAAAACAGTAAATGGGGCCCGTTTCTTGTACTAAATCGATAGAACAAATGGAGTTCTTTTAAAGGGGAAAATTGTTTTGGTTTGGTTGACTGGAAAAAATGGGGATTAGCCAAAAACGGGGTCAAAGTGGGCCCAAAAACACCGGGTTCGTAAATTTTTGCCCAGGTCATTAAACCCTTTTCGAGAGTGTAATTTTCCCTTTTGTTTTCCCCCCCCTCAAATTTCTTACTTTTGGTGTCAATTTCCATCGGGAAAACATTCTCTGGCATTTTTGAAAAAAAAAATTTTTTTATTTTTTAAATAATTTTTTGACACCAGGAGACACCTGAGGATTTTGGGTTTTTAACAGTCAAAGAGTTAAAAATTTAAAGGGCATTTTTGCAAAGTTGGGTTTAAGTGCAAAAAATTTTTTGGAGGAAAATCACCCTAACCCCTCCCCTCTCCTGTCTTCCTTTCACAAAAAAAAAGTCTTTGATAAAAAGTCAGTGTTTATGTTTTAAATGAAACATTTCTAAAAATTTTATTATTGCTTTATATTGATTTTTCATTCCTTTATGTTAATTTAAAAAAATTTAAATTTTTTTAATACATAAAAAATATTATGTTGTTGTTAATACTTTTGGGTGTTGGAAAAAGTTAATTGGAAATTTTCATTTTTTCTTATGGGGAAAAAAGGCTTCCCATTCTCATGAATTTCAACTTTTTAGCGGGCTCTGGAACAGATTAATTTTTGAAAAACGAGGGTTCCCCCTGTATATGTAAATCTCAATTAATTAAAAAAATTGTGTTTAAACTTTAGGTTAAAAATGGGAAACCCTTTTAATTTTCCCCCCAAGTAAATTGTTAAAGTCATGGGCTGAACTAATAAATATTCACTTATACTTTATTAATTTTTAAACTCCTAAATTTACATTTATTGGGTTTTTTATTTTTAATTTTTAAAATTTGGCCAAAATGTTTTGCATATTTTGTGGGTTTTGCCATTCTCCTTTGTTTTAAACCCCTATTTATGCTGAAAGCAAACATTATCATAAACACTGTAAACCTGTGATAATGGTGTGGCACTGTAATGGGTGATAGTGATACTGGACAAATTTTTCATAAGGTGCTGACACTCTACTTTTAGTGCCTGTACACTTGTAATTTAAAGATGCTGAGACTGCACATGGGTTTAAATGGGAGTGGGTTTCTGTACCCCAGGTGATAATGGTTTGTGAAAACTGGAAGAGGTGATAAAAGGTTGGGAAACGCCACATTTTTTTGATCATCTTCGTGGGGGTGAGTGAGAGCGTCAAGAGGTGGTGGAGGGGTGGGGCCCGGTGTTTGGGGTCCAGCAAAACCAAGTTTTCCTCCGCTACTCCAGGATAACTTTACAAAGAGGTCAAAAGGGATCTCCACGTTCCCCCGCAAAACCACCCCCACCCCCGCCCCCCCATATCCCGGACTTTATTACACTACCACACTTTCTGTACCCCCAATTTTCCAGGTTTCTTTATTAAAAAACCTTTACTGTACCACCACACTCTCCCGGTTTCTTTATTACACTACCCCCTCTTACTGTTTTCTGCCCCCACTCCCCCAGGTACTTTTTTTACACTACCAATCTTTCTGTACTGCCACACTCTAAAGGTACTTTATTACACTACCAATTACTGTTTCCACCACCCCTTTCCAGGTACTTTATTACACTACCAACTTTTCTGTACCAACACCCCTCCAAAGGGACTTTTTTATACTTTCCCCTCTTACTGTATCACACAAATCTCCAAAGGGCTTTTTTAAAACTACCCCTCCTTTCTGTTTCCCCCAACTTCCAAAGGGATTTATTAAACTAACCCCTTACTGGGGCCAACACACTCACCAGGTACTTTTAAATTAAAACTAACCCTTTTTATTGTACCACCTTACTAACCAGGTTTCTTTATTAAAACTACCCCCTTTTCTGTACCACCACACTCTTTCCCGGTACTTTTTACACTACCCCCACTTACTGTTTCCACCACCCCCTCTCCAGGAAATTTATTACCCCTACCACACTTACTTTTCCACCCCACTCTCCAGGTACTTTAAATTACACTACCACTCTTACTGTACCACCACACTCTCCAGGTACTTTATTACACTACCACTCTTACCGTACCACCACACTCTCCAGGTACTTTATTACACTACCACTCTTACTGTACCACCACACTCTCCACACTCTTGTACCAGCACCTACCCATTTACCCCTACACTCTCCACACTACTGTACCGCACATACCCACCTACACTCACACTCTCCACATTGCTGTACCAGCCCCTTTAACCACCTGCACCTTTGCTTAGAAATCTCCCCAAAACTCCTGCCCCAAAAATCTTATTACTAGGAAATTTCAACCTGGGGACACTTAAAATGGAGGAGTATAGCAACAGTGTTTTAGCAGAGATCACCCCGGGAGGCAGCTCAGATGAAATTCACATTCACTCGAACTGTTAAAATCTCTGCCACAAATTCACTTTAAACCAGCAAATAGTAGAGCCTACAAGACTAAAAATTATGCTGGACCTCATCTTCACTAACAACAATGATCTGTACATAATATAAACTGTATCAAAGACAATTCACTCAGATCACAATATATTAGAGGTACAGACAAGTATGCACAGGGCCCGGACCAGCAAAATGTAAGCAGTCATGAAGGTCTCTTCGGTTTAAATTCAATTTCAATAACAAAAACATACAATGGGATCAAGAAACCATGTCCTAAATGAAACAAGCTGGGAAGATATCCTAAACAACACGGACCTGAACTCTGCCTTGAAAAAAAAGAATTCTGTGGTTTTGAGATCTGCTCAAGACACATTCCATTAAGAAAAAAAAAGAAAGATATAACCCAGAAAGAGAAAAGATTTCCCTATACAGATGAAGGGAAAGAGTCACAGAGTGCTGAGTGAGTCAATATATCTGAAATAAAAAAGGGAAGTACTAGTCAGTGAAATTTTCAGTATTGAACTTAAGCTGAAGGAATCTTATAGGAGACCAGAATTAAAGTGAAGAACTGAAGCCCTAAAGGAAATTGAAAAAAAAAAAATACTTCTTTTATTCCAAATTTAAAGGAAAAACAACATCCAGTATTGGGCCCCTGTTTAGGCGGGATGGGACATACACAGATGATAGCCAAGAAATGAGTGAGATACTAAAGTCCCAATATGACTCAGTGTTCAGCGAGCCACTGCCCACTCTAAGGGTCAACAATCCAAATGAATTCTTTATGAATGAAACCAAAAATTTGGTTGGCCCAAAACTCTCGGATATTATAACTCCACAAGATTTTGAAGAGGCAATTAATGACATGCCCATGCACTCTGCCCCAGGCCCAGACTCATGGAACTCTGTGTTCGTCAAGAAATGCAAGAAGTCCCTATTGTGTGCCTTCAGCATTTTATGGAGAGGGAGCATGGACACAGGGATCATCCCACCCACACTAAATACAACAAACATAGCCCCACTCCACAAAGGTGGCAGTAAAGCAATTGCAAAGAACTACAGACCCATAGCACTAACATCCCACATCATAAAAATCTTTGAGAGGGTTCTAAGAAGCAAGGTAGCCAACCACCTAGATACCCATCGGTTACACAACCCAGGGCATCACAGGTTTAGAGCAGTTCACTCCTGCCTGTCCCAGCTACCGGACCACTATGACAAGGTCCTGGATGTGTAGAGGTAACAAAATAAGATGTAGTATACCGACTTTGCAAAGCTTTTGACAAGTGTGCCAGGTGTAATAACACACAA
>NW_026507620.1:0-42468 GCF_026875155.1 Cherax quadricarinatus
ATTGGGGCCAAGAAAAGGGCAATAAAGGAAGTGTTCTTCCCAAAGGTGCAACTAGTTTCGAAACTGAGCACAATGATAGAAGATTTGAGAGATGTTATAGTGTGGATAAATGAAAAACGATAGCAGGAAAACAGCATCTCTCAAGCGATCATATGTGAAAAGGCTAGGAAGTTGCATGACGATTTAATTAGAAAAATCCAGCAACTAGTGGTGATGTGAGTGAATTTAAGGGCCCAGCAAAGGTTGGTTTGAGAGATTTAAAGGGAATTGTAGTGGCATACATAGTGTGATAAGGCATGGTGAGGCTGCCAAGTTTGGACCAAAAATTCAGCTGAAAAATATGTGCAGGAATTCAAGGTGAAGAATTGAAACCTAAAACAAGTGTTTAATTGTGACACTGACAATGTTGTGAAACACTTTAGGAATGTCATAAAGGAACGGGAGGTACAGGCTTTTATGGACAGATATGTTGTGCGACAGAGGTCCAGTGACTTCAAACTGCCCTAGTGGCATTAAAAGAAGAAGGGAAGAAACCCCCGGAAAAGGACTTGACCCTCAAGTCCAAATTGGAAGGGTTTCCCCCTTCAAAAAACACTAACCCCTTTTTCCACCTCTCTCCCCTCCTCCCATCCCATCAATCATCACCAAAATCTTCAATAAAGGTAAGTGCCCATGTAACTGTACATGTCTTCTTCAGTTTGTGTGTACTGTATTAAAATTAAATATTTCATGCGGTAAAAATTTTTTTTTTTTTTTAAATTTTTTTCTTTGGGTGTCTTGCACGATTAATTTGATTTCCATTATTTCTTATGGGGAAAATTAACTCGACTAACGATATTTTCGATTAACGATGAGCTCTCGGGAACGGATATTAATATCTTTTGGTCGAGGGTCCCACTGTATTGGACACCATAAACCATGACCAATCATTCCTGGTTATATTTTGTTACCCAAAGAAATAGAGTAAATCTGTTTTTGTGATTATGGAATTCAACATGGAAGGAAATTGAAAATAAGAGACACTTGGTGATGTGAGTAATGAACAGGGATAATGTGTCAAGATGCTAACTTTGTGCCATGTAATTCCATAGCTTTTCCTTTGAAATTTCGTACTTTGGTGTCATTACCTTCAGAAGAAAAAAATATGTTGATTGTTTTTTTAAAGAGTGAGAGGTTTTAAACCTCCTTATTCCCATTCCTCAGGCACTATATACCCTTCATGGGTTCAGTAAATTATTCCTCCCTTACAATATTAATACAGTGGAACCTCGGCTTCCCGAGTTTTATCCATTCCGTGATCTTGCTCGTTTCCCAATCTGCTCGTATGCAAGGTTAATTTTTCCTCTTTTTAAAATTAATTGAAATGCCATTAATCCGTTCCAGCAAAATTTCTGCTCTCAGGAGCCGGAATATGACGCTAATATCAACTCCACAGCTTATTTATCTATCACAATTCATCTAATATGACATAATAAACAATATAAATAACATAGAAACCCGATATATACTCTAGAATGAATAAAATATGTCATTATGTGACAAGTGGTGGTGGCCATTTTTCCCCACCTCAAGTGGCCGCCTTGTTGGGGTCAGGGGGGAGACCTCCGCCATCCCTCAACACTCTCGACACCACCATCCCAGCTTAGGTGTTCAGTTCCACTTCTCTCCTACAAGCTAGCTGTGTCTGTGAAATTTTGTTTTGATCTTTTTAAATTTCCATATCTTGTATCTGCCAAGCAATCATGACACCCATAGGCATACCAGTGTTGCTGAATGACTTATTGGCTTACTGACTTGACTGACTGACTGACTGACTGACTGACTGACTGACTGATGACTGACTACTGACTGACTGACTGACTTGACTGACTTTACTGACTTGACTGACTTGACTGACTTGACTGACTTGACTGACTTGACTGACTTGACTGACTTGACTGACTTGACTGACTTGACTGACTTGACTGACTTGATGGGCTGACTGACTGACTGACTGACTGACTGACTGACCCGACTGACTTGACTGACTTGACTGACTTGACTGACTTGACTGACTTGACTGACTTGACTGACTGACTACTGACTTGACTGACTGACTTACTGACTTGACCCGACTGACTTGACTGACTGACTTAAAGTTAGACTTTTTCACTGAAGAGGACCCTGAAACGGTGTCTAGAGCAGTGGATGCCTTACCATCAGTAGTATAAAGTACTGCAGGGTAAAGGAGAACAGAAAACCATTACAGAATTTATGCACACTCCAGTACAAACCATCACTTCAGTACCCGAACCTCTACCATCCACCTCAGCCCAGTAGGACCCCAACATAACTCTCCACTCTCTTCACAATCATCGAACAAACACCAGCCCCCACAATTTAAGGTAAGTTATAGTCTTAAACAGTAAAAAAACATAATACATCATGACAATGAACTTTTTTTTTTTTATTTTTTTTTATTTATCACACCGGCCCATTCCCACCAAGGCAGGGTGGCCCGAAAAGAAAAACTTTCACCATAATTTTACTCCATCACTGTCTTGCCAGAAGGGTGCTTTACACTACAGTTTTTAAACTGCAACATTAACACCCCCCTTCAGAGTGCAGGCACTGTACTTCCATCTCCAGGACTCAAGTCCCGGGCCCGCCGGTTTCCCTGAATCCCTTCATAAATGTTACTTTGCTCACACTCCAACAGCACGTCAAGTATTAAAACCATTTGTTCCCTCCATTCACTCCTATCAAACACGCTCACGCATGCCTGCGGAAGTCCAAGCCCCTCGCACACAAAACCTCCTTTACCCCTCCCTCCAACCTTTCCTAGGCCGACCCCTTTCCCCGCCTTCCTTCCACTACAGACTGTACACCTGAAGCATTCGTTTTGTCCATTCCTCTACATGCCCAACCCCTCAACAACCCTTTCCCCCACCCAAATTTTTTGGGGGTTTTTGGTTTTTTTTTTTGGGGGAGGGGGGGGGGGGGGGTTTTTAAAAAAAAAAGGGGGGGGGGGGGGGGTTTTTTAAAAAAAAGGGGGGGGGGGAATTTTTTTTTAAAAAAAATTTTTTTTGGGGGGGGGGGGGTTTTTTTGGGGGGGGAATTTTGGGTTTTTGGGGGGGGGTTTTGGGGGGGGGGGGGTTTTTTTTTTTTGGGGAAAAGGGGGGGGAAAAAGGGTTTTTTTTTGGGGGGGTTTTTTTAAAAAAAAAGGGGGGGAAAAGGGGGGGGGAAATTTTTTTTAAAAAAAATTTTTTTTTGGGGAAGGGGGAAGGTTGGAATTGGGGGAAAAAATTTTTTTAAAAAAGGGGGGCCGGGGGGGGAAAAGGGGTTTTTTTTTTTTTTGGGGGGGGGGGGGGGGGGGGTTTTTTGGGGTTTTTTTAAAAAAAAAAAAAAAGGGGGGGGGGGGGGTTTTGGGGGGGGGGGGGGAAAAAAAAAGGGGGGGGGGGGGGGGGGGGAAAGAAATTTTTGGGGGGGGGGTTTTTTTTTTTTAAAAAAAAGGGGGGGGGGGTTTTTTTTGGGGGGGGGGAAAAATTTGGGGGGTTTTTTTTTTTTGGGGGTTTAAAACCCCAAAAAAGGGGGGAAAAAAAAAAAAAAAGGGGGGGGGGAAAAAATTAGGGGGGGGAAATTTTTTTTAAAAAAAGGGGGGGAATTAAAAAAAAAAAAAAAACCCCCCCCCCCCCAAAAAAAAAAAAAAAAAAAGGGGGGGGCCCCTTTAAAAAACCCAAAAAAAAAAAAAGGGGGAATAAAAAAAGGGAAGGGGGAAAAAAAAAATTTTTCCCCCCTTTTTGGGGGGGGAAAAACCCCAAAAAGGGGAAAAAATTTTTTTTGGTTTTAACCCCTTTTTTTTTTTTTCCCCCCCCCCCAAAAAAAAATTTAAAAAAAAGGGGTTTTTAAAACCAAAAAAGGGGGGAAAAAAATTTAGGGGGCCCCCCCGGGGGGGGCCCTTTTTTAAATTTATTTTTAAAAAAAAAAAAAAAAAAAATTTTTTAAAAAACCCCCCGGGGGGCCCCCCCAAAAAAAGGTTGGGGGAAAAAAAAAACCCCCTTTTTTTTAAAAAATTTTTTTTAAAAAAAGGGGGGGGGAAATTTCCCAAAAACCAAAGAAAAAAAAAATTTTTTTTTTTTTTTTTCCCAAAAATTTTTTTCCCCTTTTTTTTAAAAAAAATTTTTTTTTTTTTTTTTTTTTCCAAGGGGTTTTTTTTCCCCCCCCTTTTTTTTCCCCTTTTTTTTTTTTTTGGGAAAAAAAACCCCCTTTTTTTTTTAATTTTCCCCTTTCCCCCCCTTTTTTTTTTAAAATTTCCCAAAAAAAACCCCCCCCCCAAGATTTTATTCCCCCTTTTGCCCTATACACAAAAATCACAGCTTCCCTTTTTCATCAACTTTTAAAAACCTTTCCTCAAAAAATATTCTTCCATTTTTCCCCAAATACCTCAAACTCTCCATTTAATAATCTCCTCTCCTTTTTTTTAACGGGCCCAAACCCATTTTTTTTCTCTAGGCTTTCTTAATTTTTTAATCTCACCCCAAAAATTTTTTTCCCTTATTTTCAAAAAAATTTTGGGTTGTTTAAACATTCACCCACTCTCTCTTTTGTTTCCCCTTTTAAAATTTGTTTTCACCATTTCTTTCCCTTCTCCTTTTTCCCCATATATTTTCTTCCCTCCTTTCATCACTTCTACTTTGTAAAAACTTCTCATTTTGCTAACTTTTTCTCCCTTACTATTTCTTTTACATAAATCATTCCCCAAATGCTCCTCTTCCCCCGAAACCCCCTTCCGAAACCCAAACTTCTGCTGAACATTTAAAAACACACTTTTTTAAACCCTACCCCATCCCTCTTCGACCCCTTTCCCTTTGCTTTTCAAAAAGCCCATCTTTTTCCTCCAATAGTTTTTAATTTTTACCCAAACTGCTCCTCTTTTAGTTTATAAACCTTTACCTTCCCCTTCCCTAAAGCTTCTTTTCTCCTTTTTCCCCATTCCCTTTTTTACTCTCGGGGTTTTTAGCTAAAACTAGAAAGTGATCGATATATCTGTGGCCCCTTTTATAAACATGTACACCCTTGAATTTCCTACTCAACAGTTTTTTATTCCCAATCATAAACCAAACACCAACTGTCTTTTTTCGCCCTCATATATCGTGTAAAATTATTTACCCTTTCTTTTTTTTAAAATATGAATTACCTTTTAACTCCCCCCCTTTCTAAAACAAAGTTCAATCAAGGGTTTCCCATTATAAATTTTACACCGGGCCCCCCAAACTTATCCCACACCCCCTTAAAAGTTTCTCCTACTTTAGCCCCAAGTCCCCTCCCAAAATTCCCTTTTCACTTGGTAAAAGGCCCCTTTATACATTCATTTAAACATCCCCCCCCCCCAAAATCTCTCTCTCTCCTCCATTCCTCTTTTCTCCAGGTGCATACAGGGCTTTTATGCCCCCTTTCTCGCATCCAACCTTTATTTTAAAATTTCCACATAATTTTTTGGAATTTTACAAAATTCATTTTCTCTTTTCCCCTTTCCTTAATTTTTTTTTTTTAAAATTTACGGGTTTCCCCCTTCCCTTTTTGCTCTAACTCTTTCAGTTATCCAGATTTAACCCCATTTATTTCCCCCCCCCCCTAAAAAACTCTTCCCCCCTTTCGCTTTTTTTCGTTTAGGGCCGGGACACCCAACTTCTTTTCTTTCAAAAATCAGAAAACCATCTGTTTCTTTTTCACCCCGAAATACACCCACGCCTTTTTAAGCAACCCATTTTTATAAAGTTTTTCTTTTTTCTTTTTTTTGTTTTGTTTACAGGAAAAGGGGGTTACTACCCCTTTTTTTGTTTTTTTTTTTTTTCCCGGCTTTTTAGTCGCCTCATACGAAGCTTGGTTTTAGGGAGGAAAGATTCTTTTCCATTCCCCATGGACAATGAAGAAAAAAAAAAGAACAAGAGTATTTAAAAAAAGGGAAAGAAAAACCTAGTTGTATGTTTATATTATTTTATGCATGGGGTGTCTTGAAAGTGTGACCAAAGTGTAAGTAGGAGAAAAAGATACCCTTTTAAACTTAGCGTTTTTAGGGAGACAAAAAAAGAAACCAGAAATTTCCTCCCCTTTCATGCAAAACTTTTTAAAAGGTTTTTTTTTCCCCAAATCATCTGGCGGGGGGTATACCCCCTGGGTGGTTGCCCCCTTACCCCCTTTCTACCTATTATATTTTCCACTTTTATTTTTTGTAAGATTTTGGAGCTCAAAAAAAAAAGCGGGTTTGAATGGAAGGTTGCATCCTGAATTTTTGCTCAAGCCCCAAAAACAAAAAAAAAGGGGCCGAGCAATCCCAATTTCCTGAAAAACTCGTAGGGGGGGCCAAACTCTTTCCCGGGTTTCCCTGTACCTGGTAAAAATACTTTTTTTTTTTTTTTTTGGCGGTGAAATCAAAAAAAACATTTCCAAATCCCTTTGCAAAAGGGGTTCCGGGGAAATTAAAATTAAACCTCTCTGGGAAACCGGGAAACAAAAATTCCCACAAAGGTAAACATTTTTTTAACAATTAGGTTTTTTTTTATTCCAAAACTTTTTGCCTACAAAAACAAGCTTAAATCATAAAATTTCAGAGGTAGTATCCCAGTAGAGGGGGTAAAGATGATTGGTCAGCCCCTTATCCTTAAAGTAGAAAATTTTGGGGGGGTTGGATAACCCACCTGGAGATGTTTTTAAATTTACAGTTTAAAACCGTGTGAAGCAGAATCATGAAAAAGGGGCCCTCTGTACAGTGCAGAATTTAGGCACTGAAAATTGTAGATGTTTTTCCGGGAAGTGGCACCCTTTAGGAGAAAAAACTTTACGGGAGAAATGCTGCACTGCGGGCGGGGAAAAGCCTCCCCAAGCCAACCATCCCTGTTGCTAATAAGATATCTAACTGTTGAAACATGGTCTTAATTATCTACTTGTCATTATTGTATGCCATTATTACATTCCAGTAGTTGACAGTGGTCTGCCAGTTTTAGGATTGGCTTGCCATGGTTAAAAAACCCCCCCAGTTATGTGAGGATTTTAAAGAATTTTTCCCTTTGGGATTTAAGAAAAACAGAATCACCCCTTTATACTTTTTTTTTTCCTAGGAAAATAATAACCAAACTCCAAACAACAGTTTAAAGGGAAAAACTTCGGGAATGAAACCCCTAAAATTCAGCAGAGAAAAAAAAAAAGGAAAAATCTACCCTTTCCAGGTAAATCTTTGCTTGCCGATTTTGACATAGTAAGTTACATTGTGATTAGTGGCCCCCCCCCTTTTGGGGGGCCCCCCCATTTTGGGGTTTTTAGGTTTTTTATCCCACCTATGTGCTCCCGGGGTGCACAGCCACAGGGTGGAAAAATTACTGTATCGGGTTGCATAAATGCTTTGCACCAAAGGGCAATTGCCCAACCCCACCGGGTTTTTAAAAAAAGCATTTGTTCACAAAATGAGAAGCTGACAGAAAAGGATAAATCGGGACTTGGAAAAAGTAATTTTTAACTCACCAAATACAGAAAAAACCCCCCCCCACATGCCTCCATATCCAATGAAAGTAAGTTTTTAATACCGGGAAAAAAGGGAAATTATTTATAAAAGCATTTTTTTTAGTGTCATTTGTGGGTAAAGGAAACATACAATCCAGAAATTTTTTTACATTATGTATAAATTTTGTAACGGTAATTAATATACAGTGCAAGAAACTCACATCAGTGTGGGGCTGAGAAATACAAGGAGTTTATTACTATGGTTTTACTGTAGTGTTGCAATTTCATAAAAAAAATTTTTAGGTATAACCAGGCTTTAAACTTCATTTAATTTTTTGGGTTTAAAAGAAAACACAAACATTTAAAATAAACTTTTTCCACCTCCCCAAAAGGGCATATCTTCTATATAGTAAAAAATCAAAAAACTGATTAAACCATCTGTGGGTTGTGATTGCAATGACAGGCAAAATAAAACTTGAAAGGATTTTTCCCCAAAAAACCAGGGGCTGATCATTTTTCACCCTGGACATTGCGGCAACTTAGGGGGGGGAAGAGGGGGGCAGTGGGGGGATCACCCCCCGTCAAAAATTGTAACTTC
The DNA here is from genome assembly GCF_026875155.1 of Cherax quadricarinatus. Classification (NCBI taxonomy): domain Eukaryota; kingdom Metazoa; phylum Arthropoda; class Malacostraca; order Decapoda; family Parastacidae; genus Cherax; species Cherax quadricarinatus. Next base: position 8,075 of record NW_026507620.1, read on the forward strand.
AAGAACATGTTCAGCTTGTCTCTCTCGATCTAGGGTCTTGCTGTTTTTTCCGTTTTCCCCTGAAAATACCCAAAAAAAGAAAAATCTTTTTTAAAATAACATAAAATAGGGTACTTTTACTTTATTATCACTATGAAAAATTACATGTAAAAAAGCCAGGCCTCAATTAAAGATTTTTGTGTTTTTTTTCATGTACAGTACAGTATTTTTTTAACAATAAACTGGTTTTTCCAAAAAAATTTTTAGATTTTTTTGTGTTTTTTTAATTACCCAAATTTTTTGGGAATATCCAGGGGGTCTTCTGGCAATACTCAAATTTTATAAAGCTTGGTACATAAAGATTTCCCCTTTAAACCCACTCGGGTTTTACCGACAAGGGTTTTCCGTTGGACCCCCCTTTGCAGTCAAGCCCCGCCCGGGCCCTCCTGGTTGAGGGCCCTATCATCGGCTTTTGGTACTCCCCACAAGCACCCCTTCAAAACTTTTTATAGCCTGGTGATAAAGAACTACCCTTGAGGAATTATAAAGACCCCCTTTTAAAAAATAACCTTTTGGGTTTACTTGAAAATTTTACTTATGGTGATAGGAGTTTTGAAAAATTTTGGGTTCCCTTTAACTTCCCCGAGTTATTTCTGAGGTGATAAATGGCACATTTGCTTTTCATTTTGGGTACTTTTTTTGCAATAAACCCCGCCCAGCCTTTTGCATATGTAGGGAGTAAATTCTGGTGTCCAGTTTTGGGCCCCTTCCCCTCAAAAATTTTTTCAAAAATTAGGGTCTTGACTAGTAAATTTAAAAGACTGTTCGGGAATTTTTTTAAATTTAAAACTCTCCTATTTTTTATTCATTAGAGTTGATTTTACCCGCAAAACCACCTTAAATGAAAAGCAAACCCGGGACTCATTTTTTTTTTAAAATCACCATTTGGGAAAGGGTTTCACCACTAAAACCCAGAGATGAGAATGCCGGGGGTCCTTGCCTTCCTGTGGGGTTGGCTGTGGAAATTTTTAAAAGTGGGAGAAAAAAAGCAAAAAATCTAGGCCATTCTCTCAAAGGTTAGGTTAAAAGGGTTTGTCGGGAAACGGGAAAAGTTTTTCCTGATGCCCATGGCGTTGCGGGGTTGGGTAAACCCGGGGCACATCTTTGGTGTCCCCCCCGTGAAACCCAAGGGCAGGGGGATGGGGGATTAAAAACTCCAGTTACCCCACTACTGCTTCCCAGGAAAATTTTAGCAATGAGAACGTTCAAGGGCCATAAAAACTGAATAGGAGAATACTTTTTCAACTTTTTTAAATTATAAAAAAAAATTAATGTAGAAAATATTGAGGAAACAAACAAAAAATATCACTGAGTACAGGCAACGGGATCCTACTTTTTTCATCTTAAACAATGAAAAAAAAAAAAAAAATTGAAAAATAAAAAAAACATTGCAATATAAAAAAAACAAAAAGTTCCGATTGACCTTAAGTACGGGTAACATCTAAAGTGAACCCTGTTTCTTAAACCCTTTAAAAATTGGGTTAAAAATCCCGCGGGTTTTTGGGACAATGCCCTTTCCAACTGGGGGACTAAACCACCTAAAAAATTTTAAAGGGTTTGATGGACTGTTTTACATCCTCTTCCCCAAGTATCTTCTGCTTCTATCAACTTTTCTTTTCTTGACTGAAAAGCCTACTGTGTAGGCGAAAACGTTTAAAATAAAGATCCCTAATGTTGCAAATTTTTTTCCCTTTAAAATCGATTTTTAAATTTTTCCCTTTGCCTTCAATCCTGAAAAATTTCTCTATCACTTTATCAAAATCAATGTTTTCCCCCTATATGGGCCCCAATTTGTACTCTGAAATCATAATCAGGTTTATAAAAAAAATAAAGGTTTTTTCTCTTATGTTGCTGCAGCACTGTTTTATGATTAGTGTCATTTTTCCTTCAGGGGTTCTAGGGTATCACCCCCTAAATGTGTCCCCCCGGGGGCCCCCCCCTTTAAAAGGACGCCAAATGCCTATGCGGTCTTTGGGGCCCAATGATGACCTCCCTTTGGGGGTTTTTGGTAAATTGTTTAAGGCCTTTGCTGGCTTACCGGGCCCCCTTTAAAAATTAGATTTTTAAGTATTTTTTGGCCCTCTCAAAGCCCAAAATTACATCTATAGTTTGGGATAAATTTGGTTCCGTGCTTTTCACATCCCCCTTTTTGAAACAGCAAGAATTTTAGACAAGTAACCCAATGAACCCTTTTTGAAAAAAAGGACACTGCCTTGGGGCTGCATGATTACCTTTTCTAATCACTATGCCCAGAAATCGGGGCAGTGTCAATTTTTCTTTGTGTGTTGGCCAATTTGGGGGGTGCCCCCCTAGATTGAAGTCTTTTAAAAGAGGCCCTTTAAATAAACAATCATGGGCCCTTGGCCTTCCACCCTTTAAAACCCTCTTCACACATCTTTGGATTTGAAAAAGTTTTCCGGACAAAAATTTAGGGAATGTAGGCTGCAGTTTTTTTTTTTTTTGTGTGGGGTATTTTCCTATTTGTGGTTGCGGGGGCCCAATTCATAGCCCCCTGGCCCCTGCCTTTTCACTGATTGCTACGGGGTTCCTCTTCTCCCCCCTCCATAACTTTTTTTAAAATTCGTTTTAAAACTACGTAGGGTTCCCGCCCCCTTTAGGCTTTTCCCACTCCCCGGGACAACCCCCATGATAAGAAATACTTCAACATTCCTTTGACTCTCAAATTTCCTTCAACTTCCAATTGTGCCCCTCTTGTTTCTGTGTCCCCTCCCTGGAACACCCTGTCTTTGTCCCCCTTTGTCTATTCCATGCAGTTTTTTTTATATGTATTATCTTGTCTCCCCCTCACCCTCCTTTCCCCCCCGGTCGCGGGCCCCGATTTCGAAAACCCTTTTTCTTCGTAGGACTTTCCCCCTTAGCCGGGGGACTAGTCTTGTTGAAAAACCTTTGCATTTTCTTTTAATTTCTTGAAATGCTTGCCCAATGTGGATTCCAAACTGGTGTGTTTGGTGTGTACTCCCCTAGTTGTATCACCATTTGGGGTTTGAAAAGGGGTTTGGAGCCCCCAAGCTCCTGGCCCCGTCTTTTCATTTGGTCCCCACTGGGTCACAAACCCTGAACTGTGAGTTTTTTCTTTACCTCTGTTTACTGTATGTAAAAGGATCCTCCTCCCCACATGGGCCTTCCCCAAACCCAAAGGGCATCGCGGGGTTTGGGTGTCCCCCCGGGCGGAAATTTTTGGGTTCACCCCTAAAACCAAAGGGGGGGGGGATGGGGGGAGGGGGGTTTAAAAACTCCAGTTACGTCACTACTGCATGACCATTTGAAAAAATGTTTAAAATGAGAATTTTTAAGGCCAAAAAACTAAACAGGAAAAAAAACTTCTTAACTTTATTAATGAAAAAATAAAAAATCTTTTGTAAAAATTGAGGAAACAAAAAACTAAATATAAAACTTTGAGTACAGCTAAAACATCCTACTTTTATTCTTAAAACAACCCCCAAAAAAAAAACTTGAAAAATAAAGATAAAAAATTGCAAAATCAGAGAAATACAAGTTCCGATTTGACCTTGGTTCAGGTAAACTTTCTCAGTGAATTAGATCATACATTTCCTTGCCTTCAACCCTTAAAATTTATCTATCATTCATCGAAATCAATGCAGTAAAACTGACCCTTTTTTCTATGGATAAAATTGTTTATGTCAAAGATTCTGGATCGATCTTTTGGGGACCGTAAATTTTTTTAAAAATCAGTTTTTCAAGGGGGAAAAAAACCCCTTTCACAAGAAGCCACAAAAAACGAATAAAGTAAGGAAAACCTCAGCAGGGGTGTCAGATTTGGGGAAGGGGTTTCAAAAAAATCCATTGTGTAAATTGTTAGTACACCCAAAGTGTAGTCCATGATTAACTTTTTCAAGATAAAACACAGCAGCTTAAAGGTGCCTCCTTATTTTGGGTTATATAAAAAAGCATAAAGCTCTTTCTTGTATATTTCTTTATAGAAAAAATGTGAGTCTTGAAGCCTTACCTCCAATTTTCTTCATATTGAAAAAAGATTCTTTTTTTTGAATGCCACAAACAGGGTTCCACACCCTTGATTGCTTTGATGTATTTTTGAGTTCATTATAAAAACCCGTTTCAGTGCACTCCAACATCGCCACTTGTTTTTTTCCTGTAAATGGGGCCCCGGGAATCCCTTCCCTGCCCCCCTGCCTCCTTTTTTTTAAACCTGATTTTTTTCCCCTTTTTGGAAAACCCAATTTTTTCACTTTTCCCAAAAGTCCTTTTGTTTGAATTTTCCATTTATGCGTTCTTGCCCTTTATTAAAAAATAATCGCAGTGCCCTAGTTTCACCCAATTTTTTTCAAGATTTTAAACCCTTTAGTCTGCAAGTACTGCTGGGAAAGCAAAAACCCCCCAAAGTATGCACCCCAGAAATACAGAAAACACGGGAAATTTGAAATTGCACACAGCGGGGAGTAGACCTTTTTTTGCGCTCCTCTTGTACCCAAATTTTTTCCCGTGGATTGAAAAAGAGCTTAAATTTGTTTCCAAAAAATTTTCCCCAAAAAGTTTCCCCGTACGGGTTTACTCCCACTGAATGATAACTCCATTTTGTTTTTTTGAAATTTTTTGAAAGAGACTGAAAAAAAGGCCTTTAAATAAACCCCATAAATGGGTGGGGGGAGGAAAAAATTTTATGCTGACTAAAAGACCCCAAAAAAATTTTTTACATAGAACATAAGAGCAAAAGAAAGGGGAAACACTGCAGGGGCCTGTTGCCCATACTGGGCAGGCCCTTTTTTTTGAAAATTCTCAGCAAAAGAATGCTGCCCAAACTGCCCAAACAAACGCGTAGTATAAGCCTCTTGATATCATAACAAGTTTCTCTTTGACTGGGTTTTCCCAGAAATTTAAAAAACTCATTTTGAGTTGAGGGGTGAAAGATACAAAATGATGACCTGTGTTCACTTGAGTGCACTTCAGTCTCTTTTGGTTTGTCTTTTAGCACAGGATAAATACTTGCTATTAATTCAACTATCTCAAAAAAAGTTTCCCTCTTTTTTGTTGAGAATTCATCCTCGCTGTGGCCCCCCCGAAATACTAAGTTCGGGTTTAGCCGAAACAGTTTTAATGCGAGAAACCTGTACAATATTTCCTTCCACCTTTTTCTTCTGGATTTCCTTTGAAACCAATTTTATTTCTGCATCTTTGGGTTTTTGTTCCCCCAAAAACCGGTTGCCATGGTTTTTAAAAATTCTTGAGGAAAACGGGGTGTTAAATCAGAAGTTTCATGATTGTTTATTTTTGGGGTTTTAGCTTCCACCATATTTAAACCCCAGTCACAAACTTTGATGTTATACTTGTAACACAAGAGGTAAAAAAACTACGCAGTAACGTAAATTTCCCACTGACTGGGGGAGTATCCCTTCCCCCGACCCAAAAATTTTTTCCCCCTTCAGCACATGTTTGTAAAACCATTTTTTAGAAAGTGAAGCCATCCCCTTTTTGCTTTTTTTTCTTTTTGGTAACACAAAAAAGGGCCATCCTTTTTTGATAAACAAAACTACCTCTTTTGAAAATTTTTTCAATTGGAATGGTCAAAAAAACGGGAATTTTCCAAGAAAAATTTTACACATTGTTTGCAAAACTCTCCCCAGACTTTTTTCCCTTCATTCCTCCGCTTATATTCCCTTTGGTTGGAGTTAAATAAACCTCAGGGGGGTTTCAGTAAGATAAAAAGTAGATCTGAACCATAGCCCCCAGCCTTTTTTGCATTAGCTGAATTTTTTTATTTTTTCCCTTTTCCCTTTTTTGAAAATCCATAAAGGCCTTTTCGATTTATGCACCCATGAGGATAATATTATATCGGTGATAAAAAAAAAAATTTGCCGGGTTCACCATTTTGGTTCTACTGAATTTTCCCAGAAATTTTTTTAATGGGACAAAGAAATAAAGGGTTTCCCAAATTTCTATTACCCTACTAAAGGATAAAAGAAGTTGGGGAAACGAAATAAGGGGGGTTAATTTCATATGAAATTAAAAACAAACCCATTAATAACCGTTGTTTTAAATGATTTTTTTAAATTTTTTTTTAAATAGAACCTAATTTGGATTTTTAAAACTCAGCCTCAACCAGAATGAGGGCAAACCCAAAAAAAATTTAAAAGCCTACTTTCCAAAAATTTGGGAAAAAAAATAATCATAATGGATGAAATTACAAATTGTGTACCATATTATTTAGAAAACCCCCCTTTCCCCTAAAGGTTTTAAACCCCAAGGATTGGAAAACAACAATAAAGGTTTTAAAATGGGGATATCAAAAAACCCCCCAAAAAGGCCCCAATTACCGTGAGTGGGAAAATACACAAAAAACCCCGCACAAAAAGGAAAGAGAGGGGGCCCGGGCGATGTTTCAATCCGACTTAAAACCATTTTACAAAGTACACAAAAAAAAAACAAACAAACGAAAAAAACGAAAGTACAGTTGCCCCCCAAAGGGGAATAGGGGGGGGAAACGGGCCCAGACAAAGAATTTCCCTGGAGAGGAGGGTTCCCTGGCGTAAAAAATAGACCCAGGGTTTTAACCCAGCAGCAAAGGCGATCGGGGGACAGAATTGAGAAGAGAAAATTCATTTTCCCTTCGTTGGGACCAGGTGGGGCGGCGAGAGGAAGGGACAGGCAAGTTTGCACAAAGAGGAGTGTAAACTGAGCCGGGTTTTAACCCAAAAGCTAAGGTAACGTGAGTCGAAAAAGGTACCGTCAGAGAAGGTACCTGTCAGAGAAACCCAAGGTTGTTTGTAAATAGGGTTAGGACAGGATCATGCAAGGGTAGAAAAGGTTTTTTTTGGTTTGGGGGTCGCGAATGTTTTTTCGTCAAGGGAGGGGTCCGGGAGTCATTTTCCTTTGTCCAAGTTTGTCTTTTTCTGGTCGTCAGGGCGTTTTCCAGTCAGATTCAGCGCAGGGATGTCAAATTTGGGCCCATGGAGAGACTGTTGGGGCAAGTCCTCCCATCTAAAATTCAAGCACCCCAGCGCAGCCCCTTTGTTTTGGACAACTGCAGTTTAAGTAAGTTTTTTTTTGCTGCAAGGAGAGGGCAAAGGAGGAGGAGAAAAGTTATCAGAGGACTTATTGGGGATTTGTAGAGGTGGTTTGGGTGATAAAGAGGCTTTTTTCAGCTTGTGGGCCCCCCGGGGGGCCCTTTTACTGCTTTTTGCATGCCTTGATTTTGAATGTGTCCATTAAACGAAAAAAGGTAGTCAAGGTTAACCCCAAGGACATTGACAGATTGTGGAGGGGTTTTGAAAAAAGTGCGGGTGTCACTGTTCTGAGTCGACAGGAAAAAAAAGGATCACTTTTTCCCTGAGTTAAAATACGTAATGCGGGTTTTTAATTCATTGGTTTTGACCCCATTTTTTTTTCCCCAGAGGGCTACCCTGCGATCATTTTGTTTTTTTGTGGGGTGAGTGTATTATTTTGGCAGGTGTGATAATTGTGAAATTTGTCGTTTTGCATAGGCTAGTGTGAGGGGTTGTGGTATACGGGTTGGTTGGAATTTTCTTAGTGAAAAAATTGAAAGGGGGTTGGGGAGAGGACAGATCCCTGGGAACTCCGGCTTTAGTGTGAAGTGGGAAGAAACAGCCTTGGAATTTGATTCTCAGGGTTAGGGCCCGTCTAGGAATTTGCAGGGGGGGATTTTTTACGAGTAGTAAAGGAAAGTTAAAGTTTTTTTGATTTTGTACTTGATTTTTTCGTGCCAGTGCCCAAAAGTTTTTTTTAAACGTTTTTTTCCCACCCAGGGCTGTCCTGTTTCTTTGTTTTGTTTTTTTTGTGGATGAAAGTTGAGAATGATGTTAATGACACCCTGTTTTGGAAATCTGTGTGTTCTGAACCCAAAAAACGGGCCCATCAGAAAGTAGAGAATTTTGTTCCAGGAATTGCAAAGGGGGAGGTTTTGAGGGTTTTTTTCAAAGATTTTTCCAAAAGGGTTTCGAGGAGGTGATGGGCGTAGTTTCTAGGATCAGATTGGTTTTTTTGGGGGGGGGGGGAAAGGGAGGAAAAGCATAGCAGTTTTTAAAAGGGGGAAAGGGGAAAGTATCCAGAGGCAAGAGAGGCATTGAGGGGTTAGTGAAAGGCAAAATTTAATCGAGTCAAGAAGGGTTTTGGGATAATAGGTTTTTGGGCCAGAGGCCCCAGGACCCTTTGGGGGGAAAGGGTGCCCTGGGGAGATTTTTTTAAATGTCTGTGTTGGTGAAAGGGAGTGTCGAGTTCGGGGGAGGGGGTAAAGACCCAGAGGGATGGGGTTTATCGGGTGTTGTTTTTTGGTGTGCAGTGTTCCAGTGTTCTATGTTCTAAAAATGTTTTGGAAAAACTTTAAAGGGGTGAGGGGGGTGAGGGGGGGAAGATTTCTCCCAGATGTGTTTAAAAGATTTTAGTAGCACCCTGGGGTCTGAGAGTATGTATTTTTGGGGGTGATGTGTTTGAATTTGTTGGTGGGATTTTGTGCTTGTTTTTTTTTTTGATAAATTTCCCCGGGGGCTTTGTGTTTTTTAAAAAACGTGTTTGCCCAAACTTGTTGTATGGTTGTGACCAGGATTGTTGGGTTTTGGGTCTAGGCTGATAGAATGTTGTTTCAAAGGGGAATGGACTAATCGGATTTGATTAAACTATGTGTGTTGTAGAGGAAGCGGTTTTTTGGTAGCAGATAATTGTCTTCTTGTTCTGAGTGAGGTTTGAAGGAAAAAACGAGGGTGTGTTTTTTTTTTGGTACGAAAGTTTTTGACTGCTTGTGAAGGGGGTGCCCCGGGAGGAGATAAGTTGAGTGTCAAATGTCAGAGATGGTTTGTTGTTGTAGTCATGGGTTTGGGGTTTGCATTGTCTATGTGTTTTTTTGAAAGCATCCCAGTCAGCGTTCTTGTAAAAGGGGGTGTGGCGGGGATGAGGATAGGGTTGGAGGAGATTTGTAAAAAGGACTGGGATGTGATCAGACCCAGTTTAGGGCCAGGTGAGTTTGTAGGTTGAAATAGAGAGCTGGCTGGGTTTTTTGTAGATAAAGGTTTTGGTTTTTCCTTGGTGTGGGGTTTTGTAAAAGGTGAGGAATTAGACACATGTGCAACTTTTGGGGTATCTTTATTGAGGAAACTTTTTTTCCCCACACAGGGGCTTCATCATTTCCATAGTGGGGAAAAAATTTGAAAAAACAGGAGGAAATGAGGTAATCAGTCCCTCAACCTTGAGTCGATGTTTCAGTCAATCAATCTTGAAAAAATCCCGGCATATGACGGGGGAAGCAGTTTTAAAAACCGTATGGCAGGAGAGGTGCAGCATCTAGGGGGGTGTCACATTTGTTCAATGGGAAGTGGGTCGTCCCCCAAGAATTAGGCAAGCAAAAAATTTCCCTAATTATTAAGATCCCAAGAAGTTGCAGGGGCCCGACGGGGTTTGTAGATGAATGGTTCAGAAAACCCGAAAATTTTTGATAAATTAGACACATGTGCAACTCTTGGGTTCTTTATTGGGGAAAAAGTTTCGCCAACAGTGGCTTCACCCATTCCTACGTAGGAAATTTGAAGAACAGGGGGAGAAGAGGAAATTCGCCCCCTAAACCCTTTAGTTAAATGTTTCAGCCCATCAATTTTTGAATAAAATTTCGGCTTATGAGGGGAGAAGCCCCCCTTATAAACCGTAGGGCAGGAGAGGTGCGCAGACTTTAGGTGGTGTCCATTTGTTCTTTTTGGGGAAAGAAAGGTCATGCCCAAAAAAGGGCAGCGAAGAATTCCTAAGTTTTAAAGACCCCAAGAAGTTGCAGTGTCTGACGGGTTTTTTAGATGAAGGGTTTCAGAGAACCGACATTTTGTAAATTAGACACATGTACAACTATTGGGTATCTTTATGAGGAAAACGTTTCACCACACATGGTTTTCTCAGCCCATACTAGGAAAACTTGTGTCTAATTTATCAAGGGGGTGGTTTTTCTAAAACCATTCATCTACAAACCTGTCAACACGGGCAATTTTTGGGGTCTTAAAACTTGGAATTCTTCGTTTTCCCCCTAATTTTTGGGCCCGGGCCCTACTTCCAAAATTGAAACAAATGTGACCCCGGGTTTTTGACTGCTGCCCCTCTCCTACCAAGGGTTTTTAATTAAAGCCCCTTTCCCCTCCGCACGTATCCCAAAATTCAAATTCAAGATTGATGGACTGAACACATCGACTAAAGGGTTTGGGGACTATTACCTCATTCTCCCCTGTTTTTCAAGATTCCCCTTGGGAAAGGACGATAAAAGCCACTGTGTGGCAAAAATTTCCTCAAAAAAGATACCCAAGATTGCACATGTGTCTAATTTTTAAATTTGTGGTTCTCTGAACCATTCACACCAAAGGTTTAGAAAGGTGTTGAAGTCTGGACGAGATGAATTGGGTGTTTTATGGTTTGTAAAGTTGAGAAATTTGGGACCAAGTTGGTTACTGGTGTGATGAAAGGTGGTGTGTTTGGCTTTCCCTGTCAGCTGAGGTATGTTGGTGTAGTTAAAGGACAAAGGAAAGGTCGTGTATTTGAGAATATTTTTTGGGCGAGCATAGGGGGTTTGAAAAAAAAAAAAGGGGGCCCCAAGGTGGGTTGAAAATTCTGACTGCAAGACAGTTTTTGGTAAATAAAAGGGATTGGGAGAAATTCGGGTTTTATTTTGGATTTAAAGGATTGGCCCCCCCATCGGGGGGAATTCATAGGGGAAACCTGTAGTGGCAGTATAACCTTAAGGGCGGTTTAACTTTTTAGGGGGTTTTGGGGGAAAGGTACTGAAAAAGGCAAAACAAAAATCTGACCTCTCAGCTTAAAAGGAGCTCGGCCAGTAGGGTCAAATTTTGTAAAGAAACGAACGTACTTTGATTGAACCACTTTGAACATGATTTAATGGTTTCGTCTTAGAAAAAAGTTAATGTCGGGGGAGGATTTTTGGATTAAACCCCGGGGATAGGGGTGCCTTTGGTTTGGATGTGTGTTTGTAGATTTATGGCCCCCTTTTCCCTGGAGAGGGGGGAAGAGATGGATCTGTTTTTATGTTTTTTGGTCTGCCCTGTCAGAAGTTGGGGCTTTTTTAGGTTTGAGGGGGATTTTGTCTGAGGGGGAGTTGGCCCTGGATAAAATTTTGGGATGTGTTGGGGAGGAGTGGGGCCAAAGGTAGTTGCAGAGGAAGTGGAAGTTTTGGAAAGGGAAATGAGGAAGGGGAACCCTATGGAAAGGGAAGGGGAAAGTGGAATTTTGGGTTTGGGGATGAGGAGGTGGGGGGAGGGGTGGTCGTAGCGCTCAGTAGGGGTGTTGGTGGGGAGGGGTAGAAGAGTGAAAAGGGGGGGGAGGAGGAGGCTGGGGGGGTTTTTGGATGTGGGGGGGGGGTGGGAGGGGAAGGAGTTAAAGGTTGTGGGGGTTTAGAAGGAAGCAAGGGGGATGTTTAGAGGGGGAAGATTGTTACCAGACAAGCTTGGGTTTAAGGACATGTGAGCGTCTGTTTGGGTAAGCTTGAGAGATTACCTTGGGAAAAAGGGGGGGCGCAGGGGCGATTTGGCAGTTATTTTTGTAGTTAGTGTGGGTGTAGGCGCAGTTTGGGAGAGGTTTTTGTATTCTGTTTTGGGTTTTTTGATGTGTGTAGGGTAGAAGAGGTCCCAAATTGAAAGGGGGGGCCAGGCAAAAAGGGAGGCAGTTAAAAAAGCCAGCAGACGGGGAACGGGAAAAGGAGGTAGTGGGAAAAGGGGGAAGTGGGAAACCGAAGAGGTATGTAGTATTTGTGGAGTGATTCAAATACAAAGGGAAAGAGGGGCACTCCCAAGGGGTTTGGGCCCCAAAAAAATTAACAAAAACACAGAGGGGGGGGGGGGGAAAATAATAAAAATAAGGGGACCAAATCCCCAAAGGAAAGAAAAAAAAAAACCCCCAAAAGGGGGAAAGGGGGAAAGGAGAAGGGGGAAAAAAAATCGGGTTAAAGTCAGGGGGGTTTTCTAAAGTTTGTAGCATTTTACTTAAAGGGGAAAGGAAGGATCTACGAGACAAGCCGGGAAAAGAAAATTCATCAACTCCTCAAAAAAGATATCCAATTTTTGCACATGTGTCTTTTTTTAAACATGTGGTTTCCCTCGGGAACCATTCATCTAAAAAGGGACAAAGTTTCACACAAAAAAAGGGTGGGTTTAAAAACCAAAAGGCAACAGTTTATTTTCCCGGGGACTTTTCAACAAAACATCTCCGGGCGAGGGCGACAATGAAATCAAACGACTTCAAGGGTGTGGATGTTTGGACATCGTTTTCCCACATTTATTCTCCTGCCTATTTTCCCGGTATAAAAATTAAAAGAACTGAAAAGCCTAGGGTGTTGGCAAAACGTTTCGGAAAAAGGGGGTTCCCCTAACTGTCCCCTATTGTCAAAACCTTTCCAACCGTCGGTTTTGTACACCTTTTTTGTTTTTGACTCATGGTTTAGAAAGAAAACGAAAGAAAAACACTAAAAACAAAATTTTTTAGAAAAACGTTTCGGTCCGGCCCTTGATCACGGGGTCAATGATCAAGGCCCCAGGACCAAAACCCGTTTTCTAAAAATATGTTTTATGTTTGCAAACTGCTTTCAAACCAACGGGGTCGGTATTTTTTTCCCAAAGGTTTATACCATTTAAACTCATAAAAGGGAAAAGTTGTGTATGAGAGACATCTTTGCTCTTTGCCCCTGATGACCTAGCCACTGGTAGCTTCACAGTACAATACAACAGACCTGCGCAGTTTCCCCTTTTTATGTTCTTATTTGTAAAAAGGGGTTCAATTTTCCCAAGGGGAATCAAATTCCTTGCCCCTTTCCTTGATTTTTAATACCCACCTCCCCAGATACGGGTTTTTGGGTTTTCCCGTGTACACAAGACTAGGCTCAGTGGCAAATACTTTCACTACTGTGATAAATGATTTTAAAACTGACAAATTAAAAGTTTAACACCCTTTTGGGAATCCTTTTTAAGGAAAACCCTTTTTGCCACAAAAATGGCTTCTTCAGTCCAATAAAATAAAAAGGGGCCCAAAGTTTCAAATTTCCAGGAACTTTTTTAAAAACTGATACCCAAAAAATCATGGCACAGAGGGTATATATAGGCTTTTTGGGGGAGGGGTAGTACAAGTAGAGGTAGGGAGTTGTTTTAATTGGGTTTTTATTTTTTTTTATACATATGGGGGGAAAAACTTTGGGGAGGGGGAAGGTTTGATAAGGCCTGCCCCTTTTATGGGTTTTAAAGGGAGGCCTTCTACATGTTTTCCCCCTTTTTTTGGGTTTTTTTACGTACCACGGTTATTCAACATTTTATGAAAGTCAGTTCTCACCCGTTTAAATATCTTGGTTCTTTAACATGAGGGTTTCACCAATGCAAAAGCAAAGCTCAAAAAAATGATAATTAAACCCGAAAACCCTTTTTCTGTTTAACCCAGCCACATATACACCCCCTGGGCCAAAACCCCCTGGTGGGCGGTGCGCAGACACAGTATTAAAAGTCACTGGGGACTGATCATGTGATTCCCGGGGTTAAGGGTTTTTTTTAAAAAAATCATATTTATTTATCGTAGGTTTTTTCCCCATAGCGTCTTTTATTTTCCCTATATAGGCCTATTTGTACTCTGTAATTTATAAAATAGGGGTATAAAAGAGACAAAAGGTTTTTTTCTTATGTCTGCGGGACGCCCCAGTAAAGGGGCCAAAAGGCCTGTACAGTGTTCCTCCTTTTTTTGTTCTTAGTGTCACCTTCTTTGGAGGTCTTTGGTGTACCCCCCTAAATGGTGCACCCCGGGGGGGCCCCCCCCCCCCAAAGGGCGCCTCTGTCCCCAAAATATTCCACTTCCCGATACTCTGTGGCGAAGAAATCTTCCTAACATCCCCGTGATTCATCGGCTTCAACTTCCCAAATGTTTTCCCCTTGTTGGGTGTTTTCCCATCCTGTCTTTGTCCCCCCTTGGGAATTCCTCTCATAATTTTTTTTTGTTTTTATCAGTCCCCCCCATCTCTCCTGTCCTCCAGGGCGTCAGGTTTTATTTTCCCCTTAAAACCCCTCCTATGGAAATACCCCTTTGCCTGGAACCTTTTTTTGGTTTCAAACCTTTTTCCTTTTTTCCAAAATTTCTTTCGTGTTGGCTAGGGGTTTTGGGGTTCCCCCAAAATGGTGCCCCCCATCCCCCAATGTGGGCCTAACGTAAGGTGTTCAGGGTCCTGAACGATTTCCTTAAATTTGAGTCGGGGAATGCTGTTCTGAGGTTTTCAGGCGCCCATATACTGAGCAGTTATTTGGTTTTTGTGCGCTTCAGGAGATGTCCCGGGGTTTTACCCCACCCCAATATTTTTTCCTTGAGTGAGGTTTGTAGTCTCGGGGCCCCCCCGACTGTATTTTCCCTCTGGGTCTTCTTTGCCCTTCCCCAATCTTATGACTTTGCAAATTGGGGGGGGTTGAACTCCAGGAAGGGCCCCCTTTCGGGGCCCAGGTCTTCAGCCTGTCGGGTCCCTTTGTAGTTCTGCCTTTTCTTCGATCGAAAGAATTTTTTCTCGTCAAATTCACGTCATCTTAAAAAAGGGGCACTTCGGATCATTCCTTTCCCCCGGTCGTTCACAAATACCAGAAACAAACATTTGGGCCTAGGTTGACCCCTGTGGGCCCCGCTGGTTCCCCGGGGGCCCACCTTTTGAAACCCCCGCCAGTACCAAAGACTCGTGCTGTCTTCCTAAAAAGTATTCCCCGATCATTGTAGTGGCCCCCCCCTGTTTTCCCTTCTTTGGGCCTCCGTGTGTGTGTGTGTGTGGGGAAAAATTACCATGGGTTTAACCGCTAAGGCATACTATTGAAATACGGTAAATGTTTTCCCCCAGCCCCCCTGGCCCCATATCCTTTACTTATTTTCCCCTATCTACCCATGGAATTTGTGCATGAAGCTCAAAAAACAAAAAACCATCTCAGAAACCCGAAAATTTCCCCAAAAAAAGGCTGCAGTCAGAAAAAGTAAAATTCCCCCCTACAGGCGCATTTCTCCACCCAAAATTCAAAAAATCTTAAAACCACTCACCAAAACAAAAAAATCCAAAACTTTTTAAAAGTACCTACTCATACATAGAACACTTAACTCGGGGTATAAACCCTCTCCTCAAACGTCTCCCTTTTTTAACCTCACAGAACAAAATGACCCCTAACCAAGGGACAGATCACTCTTTTATGTTCCTTTGTGTCCATTTCACACTTGCAAAAACTCTTGGGACATAAAAGGGGGCCAAAAAATTGGGGAAATATTACCTTGAATTAAAAAAAAACACTGTGGTTTTTTAAATTTCAAGTTTTCCCACTTTTAAAAATCACTTAAATCACCCACAAATAAATAAACTGACCCAAATTAAAATTTGGGTTTTGTTTAATTTTCATTACCTAACAGAAAACTCCCTTCTACTGAATGCTCAACAACATAGTAAAAACCTTGACCTGTCTTTGGAAAAAATCATTTGTGCTAAATTGTTATCTGTTTTTCAATAATTGTTTACCACTGAAAAATTTCATTATTTAGTTAAACTTTAAATTAATTTTAAAAACCTGCCCATTTTTTTCTCGCATACAAGGGGCTTTGGGAATTTTCACTTAACCACTGGAAAATTTTTTTTTACTTCAAGTATCATGTTTAATAGGGGATTTTTGTTGGATTTTTAAAAACCCCAAGGGTTAGCCCCCCAGGGAAAACCCCAAAAAGTCAGTGGTCAACGAGGGGTGTTTTAAATTAATTTTCCCTTGGGGGGCCCTTTAACTTGGGCCCCCCCGGGTGTGAAACCCCCACCTTTGGGCTAACCCCAATTAAACCCATTTGCTTGCTTGGTGAACAGGACAACAGGTTTAAAGGGGAAACGTGTTCGAAAAAGTTTTTTACCCCCCGGGGGTTTGAACCCCGGGGGCCCCCCTAAGAAATTTGGGCCCCCAGGCCGGGGGCCTGGGGGACCAATTTTTTTTTGTGTTGAGGCTAGAATACTATAAACAACACTTAGCAAAAAGAGGATTTTGGGCTCAAATGTTTAAAAACTGAAGTTAAAAATAAAACTTTTCAAAAAGTTTTTTACGTAAAATAAAAAAACATTTTGTTATGTGGGGAAAAAAGCCAAAAAATAACATTTTGAATGAAAAACAATTGGTTTCAAGCATTTGGGTTTGCAAAGGGGGACTTGCCCCCTTTAAACTTTCCCCAGGGCCCCTCCCAAAGCTCCCCTTTTTTTTTCCCCCTTTTGCTGCCAAAAGCCCCTTGTGTGATGAAAATAAACAGTTATAGCTTTTTTAGGTTTTCCCTCTTTTACCGGCAATTCGTTTCCCGAAAGTTTTTCGTTTTTTCCAGCTAAACATTTTTTTCCCTTTTGGGAGCAATGGCAACATTTTTGGGATCCTTGAATGTGGGTATTTTTTGACATCATTACCCCCCAAGGGCGTCTGATACACAAATTTTTGGGTCTATTTTAAAGATTTGGGGTTTCCATGTTACTGTTTCGTCAAATTTTTCCATTCTTCCAAAGTTTGGGGGCAAGTGAAACTTGTCCTCATTAAAAAAATCATGTTGGGCCGGGAAACCCTTTGGAAAAATGCCAGGGTTTTATCCGCTTACACAAATAACCCCCCAACAAAGGAAAAGAGGAGCTTATGGAAAAACGTTTCGGTCCGACTTGAACCTTTTTCAATGTACACAGCCCTTTTTCAAAAAACGTGGACTTTGTAAATGGCCCCAAATCGACCGAAACATGTCCCAAAAACTCCTCTTTTCCTTGTGCGGTTATATGCGTATTTTTCCAGTCACGGTAAATTTTGGGCCCTTTTTTTTATTTATATCCTCTTAAGTTTGCTTTTATCTTTTAAAGACGCCATTTCCCTAGAGATTTTTAGCATCATCAGCAAAAAGGGTGTTTTCCCGGGGCTATGATTTTTGCCCTTTTTCAATGTAAAATAAAAATGAGAAAAAAAAGTGGGAGAAAGTATTGTGCCTTGGGGAAACAAAGCTTTTCCAAAATGTGGGGGGGCCTCTGACTTTACTTTTTATTCTTTACTCTCGGGGGTCTGTTAGGATTTAAATATTTCCCTTTACCCATTTTCCCGTTTTTCTTTTGGAAGCATTTTGTACGGGTTCCACACAATGGTCACATTTTCCCAAAATCTCTCGTAAATTCAGTTATATAAAATCAAAATTTATCTTGTCCCCTTTTAGTGCAACCAGGACCTTTTCCCTTAAAGATCTAGCAGGTGGGGCCTGCCTAAATTATTTTTTACCTAGGGCTGTGCAGTTACTGCGAATTAATTTTATTGGCAAACTTTCCCTTTTTTTTTACTCAATTTAAAGATTTTTTATATTTAGAAGTTAAAAACTATTGGTCAATAAATTTTCCCCAGTTGTTCCTTTTCCACCTTTGTTTAAGTGGGGGGAAACCCCGTAAATTTTAAACTTGTGGGGTGACCCCTTTTTGTCCAAACCCCCTTTCCCCCTTAAATTTTTCCTTTTTTTTTATATATAAATACGAAGTTCCCTGAGTTTTGGGGCCCTTTAGAAAAAATTTTTTGCATGCTTCGAGGGCTTCAAACAAAGTAAGCTGGAAAAAAAAATTAAATCAGAAATTGTGGTTTAATTTGGGAAAGTTTTAATCTCAATTTAAAAGAAAAAATTTACTGGGGGGCTTCCCTTTTATAATTGAAAGCAGTTCATTGAAAACAGAGCAACATTATGACTTAGTATTTCACACATTTCCTTTAAATCATTTTTTTAATGGCCCTTTCATTGGGTGTGGTTTTCACCCTTGGGGTTTTTTTTAATCACAAAAAGTTTTTTGGGAAAATTTTTTCTAATTTATGATCTTTGCTCCCCGCCTCTTCTGGACTTGTATGATGCAGTCAAATAGTGCTGTATGGGGTTTTCTTTTTTACTTCTACATTTTTTTTTTTATTTATTTATGGATTTACCAGTTTTTTCCACTGTGCATCATTCCCAAATTTTTTTTTTTTTTAGAGTAAACTAAACCCCCAAAGTGATTTTTTATTTACTATCCCCTTGATCACTCCTTTTTCCCCTCCTCTCCCTACCCCCTTTGGGACCCCCCATCTTCCTAAAAGTTCTCATCTTCAAAAGCCCTTTAAATTTCCCCTTCACGTTGCGTTACACCCAAAAGGAGGAAAAAATTTAACCCGATTGAATTGTGCCGACCTTTCCCCCGGGGGAAACAGAAACCTCAAAAAAGATGGAGAGGGTGGCACTGTATAGAAATGAAAATTTTTGAAAGATGGCACTGTGTGGGAAAGGGGGAAAGGTTTTGAAAAACTGCTGTGGAGGTGGGGGTTGTGAGGAAAAGGGGTGCTTTGTGGGGAAATTTGCGCTCTGTAAAGGAAAATATGAAGGGGGGCGCAGTAAGGAAGGGGGTAATGTGTAGAGAGTGGTTTCCCAAATTTTAGATTTGGGAGGTCCAAGAACCCTAACCCCAGTAAACTTTATGGCCTTTTTTGGGGTGTGAGGGTTTAAATGAAGTTAAAAACTATCAGCTGAACAGTGGGAAAAAAAATTTTTGTGTGATCTTAAGAAAAATAAAGGAAATTTTAAATTCGATAAAAAATTAAATAGTGCTTTCTGTCACTCAATAATAATATTTTTAATTTTAGCTTGATAAAAGTTTGTTTCAAGAGAGTAACATTTTTTGGGGTGCATGCAGAGGGCCCCTGTTATTTCAGGGGAAAATTTTAAGCAAAAATAAGGGTTGTAAAGAAAAAAAATGGGCCAAAAATTTGGAAGCCCTTCATAAATCGGAAAATGGGGCCGTCAGATGTCCTTCATTTAGTTGAAAAGAGCAATTGCCCTTTTTTTTTGTGTTTATGGCTTATTTTTCCCTTTCCGAAATTAAATTTTGGGGAATTTTTCCCTCATGCACGAAAGTACAAAATTGTATATCCCGCACGATTTTGGGTAAATTCTTTTAAGGGGCTCCTTGGCATGGTTTAAGGGCTCTTGGGTTTTGAGGAATCAAAAATTTTTGGTCTCCTTTTTCAGACCCAAAAATAATTAAAAACCCCCCCAATTTCCCCCCTTCCCCATCCCATCCCCCCCCTTTTTTTCCCTTTCCCCCTCCCCCTCCCCAAACCCCCCCCTTTTGCCCTTTCCCCTTTTTGGGCCCTTTTTTTTTCCCCAAGGCGCCCAGTTCCCCAGGTAGGGGGAAAGGGGGCCGGGGGCCCTTCCCTTGAGGGGCTTGGCGGTGGCATAGTTTCCATGGAATCGGAACACCCGGGGGTGTCCCAATCCCCCTCCGGTATCCCGGGGGGGGGCTTTTGGGGGTCTTTCGGGGGACGGGGGTTTTTCCTGGGAAGCCCCCCTTTTGGATTCCAGGGGGGAGGCTGAAAAAAGGGATGCTTGGGCAATATCCGGCTGCCCTCATTTCGGCCACCAAGGTAAACTTGGCAGATGTGAGGTTGCTATCCCCGATTGCTGGTTTACTGGCTTTAAGGGTAGGGGATGGCACGGTTCCAAAGCTGCATCTGCACTACTTGCGGGGGCTGAGGTCCTCTTGGGGTGGAGGGGAAAATTTTTTGGCCCTTTCATTCCTCCCAGGAACTATCCCTTCCCCCCGGTGTTTCCCCTTTTTTATTCTTTTTTTATTTTTAATTTTTTTTTCTTCCTTTTTTTTTTTTTAAAAACAAAAAAAAAGAAGCAACCAACCATGGAGTTTCCCCAAACCAGACCCCATCCCCCCGGCCCCCTTTTTGTTTCAAACACCCATTCTGACCTCGCCTTGTTTTTTTGACCACTCTTTGGACACTCCTAAGGCCCCTGTACCTCTTGCTGGGCTGTTTCTTTACCCCTTCAGGTGCCGGGGGGGTTTTGGAAATGACTCCTTTTAAATTTTGACCTCCCCTTTTTCCTTTGCAAAGCTTCCGGGCCCCTCCCTCTATGGGCGGGAATCGCCCCGCCCGTCCCCTTTCGGACCCAAAATCTGGTCCCCCTTTTAAAAAACCCCAAAGACAATCTCCTGATGATTTTACTTTGTTACCCTTTCCCCTTCCAAATGGAAAAGACCGACAATCATTTCATCCCTCTCCACATCAGTTTTGGATCACACAATGGACTAAAAATTTTACTTTAAAACCAACTTCTTTTTAAAACCCCTTTTTTTCCCAAACCCTTGTATTGACAAAGCGCTCCTAAGCCAAAGTTTGGGGAGATATTTCCTTTCATGCCCCTTAAGAGTGGGCGTGCATCATCACAGTCCCGAATACTACCCAAGCCATATCTTTCTCTTCTTTTTTTTATCGATACTTTTCCTATCACTATCGAAAAAACTCCTCCCCTCAATTCTTGTAGTGGAAAAGCATTCTTTCCCCATAAACCCTAGTTCAACCAAAAATTTCCAGACATGGGGCAATGACATTCTCGAACAGCAAAAATCCCAAAATCTCCCCAATTTTAAAAGGGAAAACAAATTATGTTTTCCGCCCCCGGGGGGGAGACAAAAACCCTTGCAATGTGGCTCGTTTTTTTTTTTGCAGCCAGGGAACCCCCCTCCCCTGTTTATGTCAGGACATCAAATTTCAAGTTTGGGAAAAGGGGATCCCTAAAAACCCCAACGGTAGAAATTGTGGCGCTTTTTGGGCCCCCCAGCCCAAAAAATTGGGAGATCTATAGGGCCCAATGCCCCCGTCTGTGGTTTCGTGACCATTCTAATTTGTCTTGGGAGTCGACCCCCCATTGGCCCTTTAATTTTTCATTAGGCTTTACCCCTCATTTCTCTCACCGTTGGGCCCGGGCTACTTAAATGAGTGGGAAATTCTTTTCCTCCCAAAAAGGGAAAGGTCTCCCTTTTCTTGGCAGTTTTCTCTTTTTCCCCCCCAAGGGAGACTAACCCCCCGGGTTTTTTCTCATGTTTTAAAAAAGTTCCCCCCCTTCCCGCAGGTCCTTGGGCGCCAGTCCCCTAATTTAAAATTCCGTATCTAATTCCTTTTTCTGTCCCCGGGGTCAGGGCATCCACTTCAACACCTCGTTGTTTTCACTTCTTGGGGGTTTTTCCCCCACAAACACCCCCGGGATCGACCAAAACCTTGTAAAGAAACCCCCCAATTGTCCCTTTTACTTTACTACTATTTGTAATTAATTTGGTCCAAAGCCCAAATTTTGGATTAAACAGTTGTAGGTATTCCCAAAGGGGGGGTTTTTTGGGGACCCAGGGGTCCCAAATTCCCACTTGTCTATGAAATGACAAATAATTTAAATTTTTTCATTTACTGGGTTTGTAATAATGATTTTCATTCAATAAATGTAATTTTCCCCATTTAAATTTTCCCATTGTGTATCCGGGTTCCCAAAAGGGCCCAAAGGGGAAAACAGATGGGGGAAAAAAAATGTTTATCGAATGTAACTCATTATGTCATAACATAAAAAGATTTAAAAAAGATAATTATTATTTATCATTCATAGACAAGTAGGGAAATTTTGGGGAAAACCCAGGTCGCAAAAAATTTCCCCCCTTTGATACCCACCCAAATGTCCCTTTTCCACAAGTTTTTCTCTGGAAACCAAATTTAAATTTCAAATGAAATATACAAACACCAGGAATTCTTTGGAAAAAATATTTAATTTTTTGGACTGCAAATTAAAAATTTAAAGGAAAGGGTTTAAAATTATAACTCTTTAATAACAGAATGAAAATATTTTTATCACTCACCAATTTGAATTTGGGGAAACAAAAGGGGTATCAACTCAGAAAACCACTGCTATCCATGAAAAAAACCTTTGGCCCAAAATTTAAAAATTTAAAAAAACTTATCTGAAGTTCCTGGAGCGGCTTGTCCAGTCCGGCCCGATATCTCAAGTTATGCAGGAAATTTCAAAATCCCAAAAATTTTTGCCTATTTGAGAGGTTTTTAGGGCCCCAAATTTTTTCTCGGGGGCACGAAAATTCTTTAAAAATTTACTAAGCGTTTTTGTTCAAAACAAAAAAAAATGGCGGTCCCCTTTTGTTCAGGCGCAGAAAATTTTCCCCCTTTTTTTTAAAATAAAGTTATTAAATACAGTATGGCCATCTATTTACAAAACTATTGGGATTTTTGGGGAAAAAATATACGTATTTTCCCACTTTTCCCTTTCCCTGGAAAATTTTAGGGAGAGGGGCCCTTTCTCTTTCTCTGTGAGAATTTTTCCCTTTCCAGTATCGGTCAGCCACATTCTGTTAACTGCCCCCTTTTCAACAAGTACGCAAATTTACCCCCAACGTCGTCTTTTCTCCGCTTTTCCCCTCTTTAAAATTTCCCCTTTTCGCTGTTGGAAACCCAAAACCCCTTTTATCCCGGGCCTCTCATTGACTTTTTTTACAAATGACTTACTCCCCAAACTTGATGATGATACCTTCACCCCTTTTTAATCAAACCCCTTGCTACCCCTACCCCCGCAAATCCCCTGCCCCGCTGTTTTCTGTAAACCCACTAAACATCCCCCCCCCCTTCCCGCCCCCCCTTACCCTCACTTTCCTTTCCCAAACCCCGCAGCGCTGGGAAAAAGGCCCCCTTTTGGGTTAGCGCTTTTTTTGATTAAAAATAAAAATTAAAAAATCTTAAAAACCCCCAGAAACGTTTAAAACTTGTAATAATCAAAAAGGCAAATTTCCCTGACTCATTCAGTGTTTTCGGGAATTTTTTTAATTTTTAGTGTAATTTTTAGAAAATTACTATTCTGAATGGTTCCCCCATTTTTTTTAAGTAACAGTCAAAATTTAATTGAAAAAAAATTTTGGCTGACAATTAAGAAATTTGCAAAAAGAAATTAAATTTACGACGACTACAAGGAAAATGGGGCATTTATAGAAAAAGGGGCTTCTAAACTAAGGCAGATTAAAAAAAAATTTTTGGGGCCAGGAACTCAATTTAAAGCAAAGTCAAGTGCCCCCTTTTACTGTATATACATTTATAGTGTTTTTTTTTTTTTGGGCCCAAAAATCTCATTTTTCTAGTTTTTTAATTCCCAAACAGATCCCGTTTTCTTTCAACTGAACTTTCATATAACTTAAAATTTTGGGTTTGGCTTTTCAGAAAAAGGGAATTTTCGAGGGCAAAGATTACATAAACAATGGTAATTTTAGTAAAAACTGTAAAAGTCATTTTAATAAATGCCATTTAATTATTAAAAGTTTTTTAAAAGTTTCTGGGAAATTTTTTTCAATTTTCCCTTTAAAAAAAAGAATTTCTACCTTTTGTGTTGCCTATAAAGTTTAAGTATTTTTTTTGGGGAATTTGGAAAATTTCCCCAAAAATGGGGGAAACGCTTGGGGAAAAATGCCCCTAAAAAAACCCCGGGGAAAAAAAAAACGTAAGGGGCTTTTGACAGCCCCATGTTGATTTTTTTACAGGTTTACTGGGGGGGGGACAACCACCATTTTCTACCATCTGTGCCCCGCTTAAAGGGCTTTCTTTCATTTTTTTTTTTAAATATTCCTTTTTAGGGCCCCTGGCAAACCCCCGGGTTTGGGGGTTGGCTGCTCCTGGGGCCCCGCTGGGTGGCTCCTGCCTTTCCTGACCAAAAGGGTGGGGTCCCGCAGACACCCCTGCATAGGGGACTCCTGCAAGCAGGGCCAAAATTTAAAGGGATGGGTTTTTGGGGCCCCAGCCCAGTTTGGGCCCCCAAGATTTTGAAGTGGTTTACAGTTACTGGCTGAAATTTAATTATAGTATGTTATTACATCAAGGGATATAATGAACTGTTGACTGTTTGGGTTTTTTTTTTTTTTGAAAATGTCCCCCTGGGGCTTCAAAAATACCCGTATTCAAGGGCCTACAAAAACTTAATCCCGGGTTGCTGATATGTCTTACGCTTCAACTTGTCGGGATTTTATCCCCCTTTTTTAACATGCAGGGGGAGCCGGGCGAGGAAGGGAGGGAAAAGTTTGGGGGGGAAGGGGGAGAGCTAGGAAAAGGGAGGGGGAAACTTAGGGAGGCAGAGGAAAAGTTCGAAGGCAGGGGGGAGCTACGAAGGCAGGAAGCTCCCAAGGCAAGGGAGAGCTAGGGGGGTAAGGGGGAAAACTTTTGAAGGCAGGGGGGGGCTAGGGGGCAGGGGAAAAGTTTGGAAGACAGGGAGAGGGGAGGGGAAAACCTAGGAAGGAAGGGAAAGGGGGAAGGTATTAATGCAGGGGGAGATAGACAGTTTTGGGGGGCTAGAAGGGGGGCCAAGAGGAAAGAAAAAACCCGTGAGAAAAAGCAAAGGAAAAGGAAAAAGGTAGGGGGCAAAGGGGGATAAAAGGGCAGCTCAACCCTTTTAGAGAAGACAGCTTTCGCCTCGCCCCACAACCTTTTAATTGGGCCCCTTTTAAACCCAGTAAAGGAAAAGGGGCCACCAGCCTAACTTTAGCCAAACCCCGCCCAAAAACTCCCATCCCCCCCCCATCCACCCAGTCATTTAAATTTATAGTAGTAGGGGGAAGGGGGGTACCCGATTTCAGGGGGCAAGAGTTTAGGGATTTCCTGTGGGGCAAAACAAATGGGGAAAAGGGAAAAGGTAGGGAAAAACAAAAGGTATGGATAAACCAGTGGGGAAAAAGCCAAAAAGGTAAAGGATGAAATTTGTTCCCAGAAAGGGCAATGGTAAAAAAAAGTGAAAAAACCCCCAGGTTCACCCAAAATGCAGAAAGGTTAAAAGTAAAAAAAAAATGGAAATACAGAAAGTTTTAAGGGTAGAAGGGAAAAAGCAAAGAGCATATAAATCAGAAGCTAAAAAAAGCGCGATGAAGAGAGGGGTAAGCCCCACAAACTTCCTACACAATTTAATTCAGGGAAAGGGGCGGGAGTAAAAAAAAACCAGGAAACAAAACACTAAAAAAAGAAGAACGAGAGTGGCACAGAATGACGAGGAAGGTTTTTCAGGGAGCGAAAAATTTGATTTTTAAAAAAGGGGTTCTCGGTGGTTGTGTGTTTAACACCAAGAGTCAAAAGAAAAAATACCTTTGGCGCAGGTTTTTTAATAGCAGAAACAAAAAGCCCCTGCAGGGAAAGGGAAAAGTTTTGAAAAATGGGGTGATGGATATTTTATTTTAAAACGAAAAGAACCCAAAGCGTCATAAATGAAAAAAAGTGGGAAAACAGAGGCTGAAATTGAAAAAATTTTTTTCTCCAAGGCACAGAAATTGCCCTGTTCTCTTTTCTCATTTTCATAAATAACATACGACACAAAACGCAACACCATATCCCCCTTTTCAGACGATATGAAAGAAAGTAGCATCCACTGAGGGAAAACAAAACTCCCAGCTGATATAAAAAGTCTTCCTCGAAACAGCTGAAACAATATTCCCAACCCAAGACAAAAATCAGTTACCCTGGGATGGGAAGATTGAGGAAATAAAGACAGGAACGGGTATGCAAAAAACTCGAGCATACAATAGATTTCAGAAAAAACGGGAAAAACCTGGGAAAGGTTATGTCGAAGTCCCCATCTTCATCTTCCCCTATCACAAAGGCAAGGGAAATAACCCGGGGGATAACTTGAATCCTCAAACAAAAAAATGACAAACCAGTGATGGTTATGCTTTTAAATCACTTGGGAAAAATTTTTAGGCTGGAATACCCCTTTTCCCTTTAAAGCCCCCGTTTTAAGGGAGGCTAAATTAAAACCTTTACTGAGAAAATTAAAATGGGGGATACTGCAAGATTGGAAAAAGACAGTATTTTACAGTTCAGGACATTTTTTTAGAGGGAAAATTTCCCACGGGTGGGTTCTTCAGTCCTAATACAGAGATAAAAAAAGAAGATTTTATATAGGGCAGGAGTCAGGGGTAAGTTTGGGGAGGGTGGTGGTATTAGTAATACAATTGGATGAGAAGGACCGGTCAGTAAAAAACTGCAGGATTTTCCCGAGTGGGTAATTTTTTTTTTGTTAGCCCAAAAAAAAAGGATGTATGAAACCCTTTTGGATTTTTTGGGGATAGTGTTTCGGGCCAAACCTTTTTTAAAAAAATTTGCCTACGTAATTCCTCTTCCCCAAAAAACTAATTTAGGGCCCATTTAATTTTTTGAGTTGTCCAGGCATCGTCACCCCCCGAATAAAGTCTGCCAAGGGGGGGATAAATTTTTTGGGAAAAAAATTTTTAGTCCCTCAATCTGTACTCTTTTTGAAAGTTTAAAAGAGAAAGGGAAAAAAAATTTTACCCCCTGATTTTTTTTTTTCGAAAGGAAAAGGCCCCAAATTGCTCTCACAAAAACATTTTTCCCTGGAAAAATAAGAGGGTCCGGGAGACGATTCAAAATATTCCCAAAGAAAAACAGGGGGGCAAAAAGAGTACATTTAAAGGGAAACCCAAAACTAATTTAGCCGCTACTCCCCCAACCCAAAATTTGGGTTACCACATACCCCTTAGGCTTGTAGTATAGGCAAACTAAATACGTAAAATTTAATATTAAGGGGCCGGGAAATACCAAAAATGATTTGAGAAGGGGGAGCCCCGGAGTGAGTGTTCCCCACCCTCACAATTTCGCTCGCTAAGGGGTGTGTGTGTGTGTGTTTGTTTGTGTGTTTTGTGCTCACCCAATTGTGGTTGGGAGGGGTCGATTCAAATTGGTGGGGCCCCCCCTCTTCCCCTAGTT
Source organism: Cherax quadricarinatus (assembly GCF_026875155.1). NCBI lineage: Eukaryota > Metazoa > Arthropoda > Malacostraca > Decapoda > Parastacidae > Cherax > Cherax quadricarinatus. Next base: position 34,681 of record NW_026507620.1, read on the forward strand.
TCTCTAGGGTTTAATCCTTTATGCTCCAAGAGCTTTTTTTGTACCCTTTTAAAGCTAGAAGGATCTTGCTTCCCCTACATCATCTCCAGCGTTCCCCCTTCCCGACAAAATCTATGACTGAAGTTTCTTCCTAACTTTCCCGTGACCCCATCTGAGGCTTCAACTTCCCGCTGTGACCCATTGTTGTTTTTCCCCTCCCCTGAAAAAATTTTTTTCCCTTCCACCCCCCGTCAAGGCCCCCAGTACTTTTTATGTCCCTTATCATTCCCTCTACCCTCTTTTTCCTTTCCCCTGTTTTTTCAGGATGGTTCCCTTAACCTCGGGTTGGGGAAAAATTACCCTTTTTGCTCCCGGGGTTGTCTTTTGAAATTTCCTTTCCTTTCCTCTAGTTTTTTGATGTGTTTGCCCAAATGTGGATTCCATACTGGTATTGCATACCCAAAATGGGCCTTTGCGTTTCCTTTGAAGAAATTTTGAGAATATATCTACTTCTCGAGGCCCGGCCATGGGGCCCGGTCTCTGGTGCTCGCCTTGTCAACCAGGCTGTTGCTTTCTGGAGGCCCCCCCTTTCCCCAATATCCTCACAGCTGGTTTTATCTGGGACCTGGCGAAGATTCTTGTTAGTTTCCTCTTGAAGGCCAAACTTTTCCGCAGTGTTTTTTAATTTTTTTGGTAAATATTTTAAACCTGGGCCCCGGTTTTTGATACAGTGTTCCCTTTTTTGTCCCCACCGCACCCTCCCCCTCACTGGGTTAAATTTTTCACTTTCCCCAAAAACCCCCCGCACTCCTGCTCCCCACTGGGGTTTTTTTTTACACTTCCTCCCATAACTTTTCAATCCCGTATGTTGTTATGGCCCGTGTGGGAATTTGGGGCCAAGCCCCGAGTTTCCCTTTCCCGGGATATATTAACATGGGATCTCTCTTCCTTTCCCCTCCAAAGGGGTACTTTTTCAAGACTTGGGGGCATTCCCCGTAGTTGAGGTGCTTTTTCTGGCTTTAATTTTGAGCCGTAAACGATCTTGTATTTGTTCCAGCTCCGAAATTTCCCCCTGCCCTGAACGGGCCCGACGTACAAAGATGTACAAGGGCTTTAAAAGATTCCTTACCGAAAAAATCGAAACGTTAAATTTTAGGTTTGCCCCGGGGTCCATTTTGGACAGCAGCTACATGGCGATGTGCGCCCCCAGGAGATGTGCTTGGTATTTAGCTCACCTAAAATCCCCTTTTCCTTGATTTGGGTTTTTCAGCCTTTTAATTTAGGCTGTATTCCGTCTGCTCTTCTTTGTTTCCCCAAGTTTTAACTTTGCACCCTTTCTTTGGGGGTTTTTTTTCGAAAGGGAAACATTTTTATCGGGGCTTTGGCTTGCTCCGCCAGACCCCCTTTTAAAGGGTTCCCTTTATGGGTTTTCCCGGGTTTTTAATTTTTCATTTTCTTCACATCCCCTGCGAACAGGGGCACCCTCTGAATTTATTCCTTCTGTTTGCATATACCCCATATACAAAAAAACCCCGGGCCCAGGACTGGCCCTTTTTGGAAAACCCCCCTCAACACTTTCAAACCCCCTCTGACACCCCCGCTCGGGACCCAACACACGTTTCCTTCTTGTCATTTTTCTTTGACCACGCATACCTTTTTCCCCGCTATTTCCCCCCCTGCTCCCCCTTTGCATTTCAACCCAAACTCTTTTTGTGGTACTATGTGAAAGCCATCCTAAAAGTCCTAAAGTTGCAGTCTACTCTTTCCCTTTTTCTCCTGTCTTTCCCTTTTGTTACCCTTTTCGTAGAAAATGCAACAGGGAATTTGGTAGGTGTGTGTGTGTGGGGTGTGTGTGTGTGTGTGTGGTGTGTGTGTGTGTGTTTTGTGTGTGTGTGGTGTGTGGGTGTGTGTGTGTTTTTAGGGGGGGGGATGTGGGGAGAGGGGAAAGGGAAAGGGGGGGCACCCGGGGGTGGCACCCCGATTTACCGGGCCCTAATCTCCACAAACGAGCCCAAAGAATGCAAATGCCCGAAAGCCCCCTGGAACGGTATTTCCCCAGGCCCTTTTTTGTATAAACGCAATCTTTTCAAGACCCTTTTAAAAAGGGAGTTGTTAACCGCAAAAGAATTTTTTCATTAAAAGGACGACCACACCATTTTTTCTGGGCCAAACCCCGGGGCCCCCTAATACACCGCAAATGACTGGCTGGGCCCCGGTCCAACCAAACACATGCAGTGACTGGGGCCCGCCTCGGGGCAACCCACCACAAGCCAAAACGTAGATTTTTTAAAAATTTTTATTTCCCCAAAGGCAGTTGGGGAAAAATCTCAATGGGGGTTGGTTGCCCTAGAATGAAAGGTGAGGTAAACACTCAGCGAAGGTGGGTTTAGGGGGCACCCCCGCGATGGCTTTTGAGGGGGCACTCAGGGGGAATTTTCCCCTGCGAGGCACAAGCTTTGAAAACCACCCCAAAAATTTGCAGTCACTGGCCCTTTATTTTGGTTTACCGTTTTAGTATGGGTAGGACCCCCTTTCCTTTTTTCCCCAGAACAGCCTGAATTCTTCCCTTGGGATTGGGTTCAACAAGGGAGTGGGGGAAAAATTCCCTTAAAAGATCCTGGTCCCCTGTTGACACGATAAAACTTGTAGTTGCTGAATTTGTCCGGGTGACATTTATCTGCGAAAGTTCTGGTTTCCCCCCATCCCCAAAAATGCCCTATTGAACTGGGATCTACGAAAATGGGGGGCAGCAAGAATTAAAACTGAACTCAGTCATGTTTTGTGGAACCAGCTTGGATGGGCACGTGCTTTGTGACAAAGCGCATTATCCTTTCTGGAAAAAAGTCATGATTTGATGGTAGAAAGCAAAGATGGGTCAGGGGAGGCTGCAGGGAATGGGGACAAATTTTATCTGGTTAAAATAAGGAAAGAATGGGAACTGAAAAAAAAGATAGAGTGCAGTCCCGGAAAAAAAATGAGGGAAAATTTATGGGAAATACCCCTCCTGACCCGGTCCCGTTTTTTTGGGGCGCCCCGGGGTTTGATATAGCAAACCCCCTTGACGTTGCCCTGAAATTGGCCACTCTTCGTCTGTATTATTTTCCCCCGGGGGTCCATCAAAGCCCCTTTGTTTCCCTTTTTCAAAGTCTGCCAGAGAGTTATTTTCCCCCTTTGGCTTTTTTCTCTCAGAGAAGAACATTTAATGTGCCTTTTTTTCTTTAGGAAAAAAAAAATAAAAAAATTTTTTTAAAAAAAAAAAGGGCCCCCGGGGCCCGGGGGCCCCCCAAAAAAAAATTTTTTAAAAAAAATTTTTTAAAAGGGGGGGGGAAAATTTTTTTTTTTTTTTTTAAAAGGGGAAAAAAAAAGGGGGGGGGGGTTTTTTGGGGGGTTTAAAGGGGTTTTTTTTTTTTGGGGGGTTTTTTTTTTTCCCCCCCCATTTTTTTTTAAAAGGGGGAAAAAAGGAAAAAATTTAAAAAATTTTTTAAAAAAAGGGGGGTTTTTTTTCCCCCCTTTTTTTAAAAAACCCCCCCCCAAAAATTTTTTTTTAAAAATTTTTTTTTTTTTTTAAAAAAAAAATTTTTGAAAAAAATTTTTTTTTTTGTTTCCCCCCCCCTTTTAAAAAATTTTTTTGGGGGGAAAGAAAGGGGTTTTTTTTTTTGGGGAAAAGGGGGCCCCCGGGGGGGTTTTTTTTTTTTTAAAAAAAACTTTAATTTTTTCCCCCCCCCCCCCCCCGGGCCCCGAAATTAAAAAAAAGGGGGAAAAAAAAAAAATTTTTTTTTTTGGTTTTTTCCCCTTTTTTTTTTTGGCCCCCAAAAATTTTTTTACAACATTTACTCAGTCAGCCTTACAGCCCTCTTACACTTCAATCTTATCTGGTCACAAGGAGTTCTTCCACAGCTGTGGAAATCTGCCATTGTTCTCCCTTTCCGCAAGCCGGATACTATGGGACATGATGCTTCCCACTATCGTCCCACTGCTCTTACTAGTGCAGTTTGGCAAAGTGATGGAACGTCTGGTAAATCGACGTTTAATGTGGTATTTAGAGACACACAACAGTCTCTCCACTAGTCAATATGGCTTTCGTAAGGGCCGTTCTACCACAGACCCCTTACTACGCTTGGATACGTATGTTCGTAATGCCTTTGCGAATAACCACTCAGTTATTGCCATATTTTTTGACCTTGAGAAGGCATATGACACAACTTGGAGGTATAATATTTTGGCCCAAGCCCACTCCTTAGGCCTTTGAGGCAATCTACCATCCTTCCTTAAGAACTTTTTAACTGACAGACATTTCCGTGTTCGGTTAATAATGTGCTCTCCCCGGACTTTATTCCAAGTTGAATGTGTCCCCCAGGGATGTGTTCTGAGCACAACACTTTTTCTCCTTGCTATAAATGATTTGGCCTCTAGTCTTCCATCCAATATTTGGTCATCACTCTATGTTGATGACTTCACTATTGCCTGTGCAGGCGCTGACTGTCACCTCATTACAGTTTCTCTCCAGCATGTGGTCGACCGTGTTTCCAATTGGGCCACCACACATGGGTTTAAATTTTCCAGTACCAAAACTCACCAAATTACTTTCACTAGATGCTCTGCCATCTCGATCATCCTTATACCTCTATGGCACCCGTATCCTGAACGTGATACAGTCAGGTTTCTAGGCCTCCTCTTTGACCGTAGATTATCCTGGAAACCTCACATTACACTCTCTGAAGACAACTTGTCACATCCGGCTGAACCTTCTTAAAACCCTTTGCTCTGTCCCTTCTCTCTTCGCCTACATTCGCTCTTGTCTTCCCTACAAGTTACCGTCTTTATATGTTCATGTAGCATCTCACTTTTCCTACCCCCCTGGAAGTTCCAGCTGTTCGGGTCTGTTCTTTCTCACTCACTCCCTTGCTCGAAAGCCCAACTGCCTACGGTGGCTTCCCGCCCTCTTTTTCTTGACCACTTCCACTCTCATTCTCATGCCATCGCAGTGTACACAGATGGCTCTAAGTCTTCTGACGGCGTCGGATTCGCAGCAGTGTTTCCCGACAGCGTCGTGCGAGGGCATTTACTATCTTCGGCTAGCATTTTTACTGCTGAATTGTATGCCATTCTTGCAGCACTTATTCGTATCGCATCTATGCCTGTGTCATCATTTGTGGTTGTCTCAGACTCCCCTAGTGCTCTACAGGCTATACGAAAATTTGATACACCTCACCCCTAGTTCTCCGTATCCAACTTTGGCTACGCCGTATCTCTACCAAGCATAAAGAAATTGTTTTTTGTTGGGTCCCTGGTCATGTTGACGTACAGGGCAATGAAAAGGCAGACACTGCTGCGCGGTCAGCAGTATCATGACCTACCAATTTCATATTGAGGTGTTCCATTCCGGACTATTTTGCTGTAATAGCTACCCACCTTCACACTCGTTGGCAACAACGTTGGTCAACTCTACTCAGTAATAAACTTCATTCTATTAAACCTAGCATAGGTTACTGGCCGTCTTCTTGTCATCAGTGCCGAGGTTGGGAGACTACTCTCTCCCGCCTTCGCATTGGCCACACTCGTCTTACTCATGGGTATCTCACGGAGAGGCACCCTGTTCCTCTCTGTGAGCAGTGTCAAGTTCCAGTATCGATTAGCCACATTCTGTTAGACTGCCCTCTCTATCAACGAGCACGCAGAATTTACCTCCAATGTCGTCTCCGCTCTACTACTCTCTCTTTACCTTCCCTTCTTGCTGATGGACCCTCCTTTAATCCTAACTCTCTCATTGACTTCTTGACAACGACTGATTTACTCCACAAACTCTGATGATGATACTTTTCGCACTCCCCTCAGCCTTTCTACCTCAATCTCTTGCTGCCCTCTACCCTTTCACCATCCACTGCCCGCTGTTCTCAGTAACCTATCACTCATCCATCTCCCTTTTACCACCTAATACCCTCACTTCCTTCCTGCCCTGCAGCACTGTATAGGCCCTTGTGGTTTTAGCGCTTCTTTTTGATTATAATAATAATAATAATGAAAACAAGAACAGGTGTCAGATAATCACTTGTTCAGAGTATACAAGAAAAATTCAGCAAAGGCTAGATAAATAACAGGAGATGATGATAACTTTAAAGCAATAGTAGTCACGCCAATGATGGTGCTATTCAAATCACTTGTGCTGTCACATCTGGAATATTATTAAAAGTTTACAGTGTCTTTTATGGCAGGAGAGAGAGTGGAGCTGGAAACTGTAGAGATATTGTTGACTGCACGTACAGAGTAGACGAAATATCTAAACTGGGAGAGCCACAGGCACAATGAGGCACGTATCAGCATCCGTTGCCCAAGAACTTTCAGCGTGATATCAGCAGATACCAGAAATATTGCCGGATCCATCAGGTTGTAATGGTTGCATGGGCCTGCGAGCCCGTAGCAACAACAGCCTGGTTGATCAAACAAGAAGGAAGCCGGTCTGCAAGTGTAGAACCCTCGAAACTGATTACAGGTATAACTGGGGCTTTAATATACGTAAACAGTTGAAGTGGCACTATTCCACCGAGTAATGGTAATTTCTTGATGCTACTGCAGAGCTCGTGATCCAAAGATCTGGAGCAACTAAAATTTTCCTCGGATTAAGGATATCTCCTGTTCCCCAGACACTCTTCACCCACTAAGGGTTGTTTAGGGTTTCCAATATAATAATAATAATAATAATAATAATAATAATAATAATAATAATAATAATAATAATATAGTAATTTCAGCTGGGTTGTAGTGCTTACGTTGATGTGCAAGCAGCTAGCACCAATAGCGTGGCTGACCACTTACACGGTACTTGGGTATGATTGCATTAATGTGGTATTTATAAAGAAAATTATCATTTGTTAGAGTACTTGTAACAGAAAAGTAGGGGAATCATAACAATCACAAAGAGTGCTAGTGAACGAAAAAAAATCCAGCCAGAGCGATGTGAAATGTTCAGAACCCTGAGGCAGAGTGCTGACACCATTACTGTTTCTCATCCTCAAAGCAGACATAAAAGAACACTACCCACACCTTCACTTCATTTGTGCCGACAATACCAAAGTATGAAAGTCACCTCAGCAGAAGATGGGAAGATATTACAAACAGATATCAACAAAGTCTTCCAATATAAAACTAAAAGTGGAAAGTGCGTGTTGGTGGCAAATTTCAACTATTTAGGTACTGGAACGAAGAATGAAGAACTCAAATGAGCAGTATACAGAATGCAGACAGACTGTATCATAGCACATCAACAACAGTTAAATGATTTAGGAATAATAATGCAAAATCTGTCATCTAGAGAAGCCAGCACGGTAACTGCAACAAGGACTGGGAAATGACAAGGTGAGAATGAGAACTTTTAAAACACGAGAAGAGACGTCAATAACTGGACTCTTCAAATCACTTGTGCTCTCGCGATCTGAATACTGTTCTGGGCCCACAACGTTTTTCCAGGCAAGAGAACAGCAGAGCTGGAAAAATGTAGAGAGGTTGTATACTGTCTGCAGAGAATCAGTAAGATTTCTTAAATGGAGAGGGGAGAGATAAAGATAATATATACAGGGAAGATACTTCAGCAACTAGTCTCAAACCTGTAAACTACCAAAAGAACTTACTGGAGTGATTGATATGGAGGGAAATGTACAATATGCCCAGCGAATACCAGAGGAGACGGGTACAGTACGTTAAGTGTCAACATCCGTGACCAGCACAAACTATAAATATGCCGGAACGAAGGCAGCTTTCATAAGAAAGTGGGTAACTTTATGCTAAATAGTGCCAGATCGGCGGGTTTTATGG